>ML664203.1:1104216-1214216 GCA_007570785.1 Antilocapra americana
ACACACACACACACACACACACACACACACACACACACACACACACACACTGTCTTCTTTTCCAGACCATTTGTAACTTTGTTCATCAATTGCTTTTTTTGTGTGAACAGTAACCAAATTAAACTCAGTGCTAAGAAAACAGAACAAGTGAAGACTGACTTAATCCCACTTTTGCTCAAATCATCCAACTAAAATTTCAGCCAAGAATTCAAGTCAGACACACATGCACCAGGTACAGAAACACCCACACTTAATCTGCTTGCTTCTGAGATTGGACCAGAATGGGCTTTGGATATATGGAGATGGTGAGCTACGCTCCCAAGATGGGAATCCTGTCCCCTTTGCGGTCGAATTGTTTGAGTTTGGAGAGAGGGCCAGACTCTGATCCTGGCCTCATTCACACACACACACACGCACATCCACTAGCATTAGCGGAGGGAACCACAGCTGGGACAAACACAAACCAACAGGAAATCAATGGTGTTTCATCATCACAGGCCCTGGGCTATTCCAGTTGTCAGCAGGGGATCCGCTTGTCTGCCGCTGGCCCTGGTGCCTGGGAGACACTCCTTGGTTAATGCCTTTCGGGTGTCCAAGAGGATCCACTCAGACCCGGGGTATGGTGGAGGCTGGCTAATGCCCATGGTGGTGAGGAAGTGGCTGCCCCAGGAAACCGTCCCTCCTTTCCCCCAGGAAATGAGGAAGCTGGAAACACGGCGAGAACCTCTCAAGGGTAATCGCTTTTCCCGACTGGTATCTTAAGCTTGTCAAGTTCTTAGCCAGAGCTTTCCTAGGCGAGTTTGGGAGAAGCATATGGTGCTCGCCCAGTCCATATGACTGGCTGAGCGTCGACCACTACTGTTGATACAATATATCACTTTTTTCTCAATATTATGACAGCATTTGTCAATGAAAATTAAATTACTGTCAAACTTATCCTGCTAACTTACGGCACAACCAGAGAAAGCCAGCACCGCGCCTTAAGCCAATGGGACCTCGTCATTATGCTCAACCAAGATGTGGGAGAAAAAGATGTTTGAGACTCTGATGCCAGTACGGGTGGAGTGCCAAGCTGGCACGGGGATAAAATAGAATTGACCTTCCTGCAGTCTCCACTCCTGGAAAGGGGCTACCCTGGGGGGCCAGGGGGCCGTTGGGGGGGGCAGTTAGGAGTAGGGGAGTGTCAGCACGGGTACATGAGCAAAGGACGGCAGTACTTTATGTGGGAAATACCACCACATGTTACACGCATGTGCTGGTTAAAAGGGGCGAAAGGATTACATCTCTAAAATAAAAGATCTTTGGGGTGTGTTTAAAATCTACTATTGACATACCGAAGCCATCATATGGAAACATTTAAAAACTAGATTATGCCTGAAACTAATATTTCTTCTTTACCTTTGAACAATGTCAGTTTTCAGCTTGGTATCTAAAATAGGAGATCTTCTTGCTGTATTTCCCCACTTAGAAAGTGAATTAATTGTGATATTTTAAGAGTTTCCAAAAATTTCACCCTTAAAATCAATTATCTTTCCCTTTGATCATCTTATTGGAAAGTGTTTGGAAGCAAAGGGATGGCTGGCAGAACATTGCCAGGTGATAGTTGTGGGCCATCAGGGAATCACAGTGCTTGTGACATGGGGGAGCTAGCCTTTCATTTTCAGTTCTCTTTCTGTCTCCACCTCCCTCCCCTCCCTACCTCCCTTCCTCCATCCTACCCTCCACCCCATGCACTCAACATCCCTATCTTCTGAAAAAAATACCTTGGGACTGAGACCAACGGATGGAGCTCGATTGAGATTTTGGTGTCTTTATTTTTTTCTCTGTACCTTTCAAGAACAAAGTCTCACACTAATTTCAGCAAGCGGGCCCTGCAGCAACCGATTGTTACAATTAGCATTGGCAAAGCTCATTGGAAGGCGTGAACACCCATAGGCTGGGGCCTGGGCAGGGCTTCTTGTTTTCAAAGAATCATGTGTTCCTGTATGAACATTCCAGAGTAATGCCCATGGCTAATCTAGAAAGAGGAATAGAAAAATGCATCCGCAACAAGTATTAGGACACCACTGTCATCTTTTCGATCACACTAAGCAATTAACAACCAGAAAAAAGGAAACAGTTTCCAAAAAACTACCACTCACTGTTTAATTATTTCAAATAGAGGCCCATTCTCTTCTCTGTAAGGTTTTCCAAGACCTTTCATCTCAGACCCTCTCCAGGAGGGAAGGCTATAAATGAAGAGCCCATGGGCTCCGGAACCCCCAAGGACAGGCCCCCTGGTTGTTTGGGGAGGTGGCAGTTGGGGCCATGTTTTACAAGCCCAAAGAGCCAAGGAAAGCTCCTCTTCTCATAGGGAGTCTCTAGCGATCAGCTGAGTCCTCAGTGGCTCAGAAAAGGCAATGTTCCCTCTTGAAGAGAATTGCTCCCCATTATTCCTTGAGTGCTCTGCCTTGTCTTCAACAATGTGGATACCCGTGTGGCTCTCAGGATACCTGGGTTGGCAATGCAGAAGGAAGCAATTTAGACAGCAGGTCTGGAAGCAATTTAGACAGCAGGTCTGGGGCCTTCTCACCAGCACCCCTCACCTGTGGCCACAGTGAATCACTCTCGAAACAGCCAGTTCACTCAAGACTGGCAGTGGCATTGGGAGCAACCCACTCTTTCTTTATTAAACAAATGTGGACACAGAGGAAGCTGATGGGCCTTTAGGCTCCTCTGTCCATGGAATTCTCCAGGCAAGAATACCAGAGTGGGTTGTCATTTTCTTCTCCAGAGGGTCTTCCCAACCCAGGGATCGAACCCACGTCTCTTGTATCTCCTGTGCTGGCAGGTGGGTTCTTCACCACTAGCACCACCTGGGAAGCCCCTTCTTATTTAAAGGAGGATCCAGATATTTGCAACTGGCCCTACCCAGCTGGGTAAAAGTGAACATCAAAGAACAGTCTTTTCTCCACTGTCAAAAGCTCCAGCCTTTCACTGGAGTCATGTCCACAGACCCTGGCAGGTGGGGAAAGTCAGGTATGGAGGCTGGACCACAGGCTGTAGGATCTCAGCACAGCCGTGATAAACTCCCAGCGCTGACAGTCGGATTTCCAGCCCAAAACCATTCTCCCCAACACAAAGAGGGGCAGCCTGGCGGCGTAACAAAAGCCAGTGTGGGTGGCAAGGTGACTGCACATTTCAGCTTGAATGCTCCGGTGTGGGGCCTGCACCTGATCACCAGATGCTTCAAGCAGATGGCCAGGGAGGGGAGAGCCGGCTCCTGGTTGCTTCTGAGGGGCTCCAGGAGAACCAATCCAGAGAGCCGGCCGGGAGTGCCCGGCTGCCCGGCCCAGCCTCCACTCCAGGAGCACTTGCAGGGTGGGAGCCTGAGCCTGTGCTTCCAGGAGAGGCTTCCAAATATCCAGCAGCACACCTCGAGTGAGGAGCTCAAACGGGGAATGATGCTCGGCAAGGCCAGCGGGAGTTCTTTTGTCCATGGAAGCTTTTCGCTTTTAGGATTTCTTCTCTGGATGGTCTTCTGGAACGGGCCAGGCTGCATCTGTTATCTGATCCAGAAGGTCTCAGTAAATGTGATTCATTTGCAGATTAATTTTTCAGCAAGTGGCTGGGTGAGCAATAAAAAGGAGCCTCCCTGTGGTGCCTAGGCCAGCCTAACCTGCTGTCCTGGGAAGGGCTGCACTGACCTTGGCCCGGTGGCGAGTCCTGACAATGACCTAGGAGGTGCTGGAAGGTGGGAGCAGCCCTCAGATAGGAGGAGCAGGCAGGAGGGAGGAAGCCTGTGCCAAGGAGAGCTTTCTGGAGAGCTGAGGATTTTTCAAAGCTTCCTGTCAGCCGAAGCTGCTGGCAAGGTCTATAGGCCTGGGCTGAAAGGGAGGCTGAGCCTCGCTCTTGTTCCTACCCGAGGTCTCCTTTCTCTTCCAGGAAAGCCATGTCCTTGTGTGCCCAGGCACACAGCCATGCCAAGGCAGACATGCACACACATGCACACACACACACACACACACAGAGGATACATCTTTGGGAACATGGATCTTAGCTGTTTTATTTACTGATGTATCCCCCATCTAGAAACTGCCTGAGATATACTATGTGCTCAATAAATCTTGTTCTATGAATAAATGTGTGAATACGTGAATGAATGAATAAGATCTTTATTAAATCCACCCCCTTGGTTGTTTTCCTCATACACACAACCCTATTTGAAATGACTTTGTTTACATGTTTATTTACAGGTTTATGGTCCATCTCCCCTCACTTGAATATAAGTTTCATTAGGGCAGGGTCCTTGTCTATCCAGGTCTCCTCGGAATGTCCTCTTCCTGGCCCAGTGCTGGCACTAGTGAGGATTCAGTATTTGTTGAATGAACAAGTGAACGAATGAAAGATGCCATATTTCACTCTCTCCCACCTGCTCAGCCCAGCCTGGGTAGCAGCTGTAGCCCCAGGTGCTCCCAGGCTGGCCCACTGCGGGTCTCTCACACTCTGTCCCAAGAGATGAACTGGTAAGGAATTCAATGACCCTCCACCCCAAGGTGCATTTCCCAAATCTGCTCTTCCTCACAGCTCAGGCTGAGCCAGGCTGTTCTCCTTGGCACAGTTCCTTGATGTTTGCACATTAACTGGTGTTCTCTCTGGTTCTGGACTAGGGCAGGGTTGCTCAGATCTGTTGGGTCCAGGCTGAGCAGGGCCACTGTGCTCGGGTCACTGTGAGCTCCTGCACACGGAGGCCTCTCATTCCCTTTGACCTTGGCATCTGCCCACCCAGCTCTGAGCTAGTGGATGAATGGCACCAGAGTGCTGGGTGAACAGAGAGGAACTCCCAGCAGATTCCAGGGCACAAGCAGGGCCAAAACCTGGGAGGGCTGCCTTGTTCACCAGCTCTGCAATCTTAGGCAAGTTACTTGATCTCTCTGAGCGTCAGCCCTTCATTTATAAAATGGAGATAATAAGGGAAGCCCACTTCTTAGGATTGTTTCTAACTATTGGGAAGGTAAGCCCTGTCAAGTGCTCAGCCCAATGCCTGGCACTGAGCAAGCACCTGTGAGAACTGCTCACACTCACCTGGTACCTGCCTGTGTTGTTCTGTGTGTAGTCGTTCAGTCCTGTCTGACTCTTTGCAACCCCATGGACTGTAACCCACCAGGCTCCTCTGTCCACAGGGATTCTCCAGGCCGAAATACTGGAGTGGGTTGCCATGCCCTCCTCCAGGGGATCTTCCCAACCCAGGGATTGAACCCAGGTCTCCTGCATTGTAGGCAGATTCTTTACTGTCTGATCCACCAGGGAAGCCTGAGAATACTGGAGTGGGTAGCCTATCCCTTCTCCAGGGGATCTTCCCAACCCAGGAATCAAACCGGGGTCTCCTGCATTGCAGCTGGATTCTTTACCAACCGAGCTATCAGGGAAGCCTCCCTGTGCCAGGCACTAAACGCCATGCTCAGTAGCTGCAGGGGACCCAGTCTCCTCTCTTTCTCTGCTAACGACCCCTCCCACAGGTAGGTGCTCCTACCTGTGACTCCTGGATGGATGAGAGCTGTTTGGTGTCCTGTTCTCCATGTTCTCAGGGCAGGTGGATGCAGTTGTGGTCTCTGAGGCTTCAGGAGTGCTGGAGAGGGGGAGGGGACAGCACTGGGGTGAGCAGGAGGCCTCGGAGGCCCCTGGGGTGGTGGCAGAGCTGCTGGGCCAGCACCGTAACAGTTGGCTGTGACTGGTGGCAGACCCCCGGGGCCCCAGGCTCTCCCACAAAGGCAAGGATTAGCCCTGCTGCCCTGGCCAGCGGCCAGCTCAGATCATTTCATTTGGCCTACTTAGCCTTCCCAGGGGTGTGGGGAGGAGATGATTCATCACTGTCTGGGGCACCCTTGTGCAGAGAGCCTTCCACCCAAGGGGGGCTGTGAACCTGTCAGTCTATGTGACATGACAGCCACAGTCCCCAGGCCCTCCAAGTAGGAAGCCGAGGCAGGCAGGATGACACTGGTTTGGGGTAGAGGTAATGATGGCCACTCAGAAACCAGCAGTCAAGACAGGAATTTGCGCTTCCTGCAGCATGTCTCAACCTCCTGGCCAGGGAGCGGGTCATGTCTATGCAATAAGACTCCCACACCATCCGCGCTCCTCTCGTGTTTCCCACCTGTCTCAGGCAGGACTGCTGTGAGAAGAGCAAAGCAGAAGCCCGGTTGTCAGCTCAGGTCTCCGATAGCTCAGAGCTTCCGGGAACCTGACAGCTCAAAGGGTTGCAGACACCCTCCACGTGGTACACAGGGCTTGAAAGACAGCCTTTAAGGGAGAAGGCGGTCCTACAGCCCCGAGAGGTGAAGTAACCTGTCCAAGGTCACACAGCAAAACGGAGGTGGACTGGGACCCAGTTCCTTGTCCTCCAGCCTGGAACCTTCCTACATATGTCCCTCGCTCACCTGGGATCTCTCCCTAGAAGCACAGACTGGTCAGAAGAACTTACAGGGAGTTGGGTGGGGGAGAGGCTGAGGGCACCCAGGACCTGTCTCAGCAAGGGGCCTCGGTGGGCGCAGCGAGGGCCCCCAGGAGGATGAAAGCACCAGCCGATCCTCCAACACTCGGGGGCCCAACACTTCCACGAATTAGCACCAGCCTGATTATGTTGCCTCCCTTCCCATATTTCAAGAGTTTGGCTGACTCTTTAAATATCCACGGTCTGATTTCACAAAAGAAGGATGCGGAGAAGGGAGGCCGAGAAGGGGAAGCTTCCGGCTGCAGAGCCGGTGGGGGACCCGGAGGCGGCGCGGGCCGGGCGGCGGGGCTGGCGCGGCGTCGGCCTTCCCTTCCCTTCTGCACAAGTAATTAAGAAACACCTGCGATTCTCCGTCAGGCTGCACGTCTGGGGAGCGCCCCCAGCCCCGGCGCCGTGTCGGGCCGGTCCCCCACAAGCCCACAGGGCCGCCCGCGGCCTCCGTCCTGCATCTCCGAGGGGGATGCGAGAGGCCTGGGAGCCCCAACTCCATGGAACCTGCCTCAAAATGGCTGGAGCCCCTCCGCCCCCCAGAACTTTGAAATCAGGATCGACTTCTCGACGGCCTCCTTGCCAACACTCACGCCCATGCCAGCTTTCTCACAAACGAACAGCTTGTATCCCCATGAAAATCAATGGATGGAACAAATTGTATTAAATTATGTAAAATGATACTAAAGAGCACATTCTACCAGTGAAAAGGAAAAAAAAAAACGTAACCCCCCAGAAAAATCTTATTTTAATAAATCTGGCAAAATTATAGAAGAGTATTAGGAGGAAAAAAGGCCGGATTTTTATGACACTTAAAGACACATCTTTTGGCCATAAGCAGAGATGCAGGATTTATCCTCGCATAGGTCAGCCAGCCGTAATTCTTTTGTGTGTCTGACACCTGTGAGTTATTTAGCCCCATTGTGCGCCAGCCAGAGATGTCTCCTGCCTGGTTCCCTCTGTGGACACCGGCCGCACTGGGCCGCACACATAAGCAGGCATTTTCTGGAACCAAATTTCCTTCCCTTTCACATGGATATTTTTTTTTCTTGGTAAATAACTGTAATTAGCATTGAACTTGCAATATAACCTCTCGCCTATATGCGGAAAAAAGCATTTAAAAATATTTTAGCCACTTCCACCCTTTCAATTTCCTAGCACAGCTGCCATTCTTAAAAAAAAAAAAAAAATCAAGAATGTCCTAAGACATGGCAGTTTAATAAGTCAGGAGACCCTCCTTAGCCCACTCCCTCCCAGCTCCCACTCTCAGAAGGTCATGCCAGTCTCCAGTACATGGGGTTGCAGTGCTGCCAGGGTGCAGAAACAATTAGAATACAGGAAGAAGTCAGCTCCGGAGCACTTTACCACATTTCTGTCCACAAACAGTTTCTTAGTCGACTTGGGGGGCTCCCTGAATGTGCTACACTGGGGAGAAGGCGATTTTGAATCTTGTTCCCCCCACTTCACAGCTATATGACCTAGAACAAATGTTTAAACCTATCTGAGACTGTCTCCTCACTCATGTCAACTGACCAGTTCTTATGATGATTGAGGTAATTCAAATACCACCAAACTTCTAACATAATGCCTTGCACAAAGAAAGCATTTACTAAATGGTTGCTTCTAATAGTTGTAATTATAATTGTTATAATATTAATATGGTATATAAGATAATAATACTGTTTGTACTAATAATCTTCTAATTATTTATAATGGCAATTTCTGCTGGCTGTGATGTATAATAGGGCTAGCCCAGATTGACTAACTTTCCTCTTAATCCCAATTTGGAAAGCTGTTATTGCACAGAAAATCCAAACACGTGATTGCTTTTTAGATCAAATGGTGCTTGCGCATCTGTTGGTCAAAAGAATAATGTTTCTGACTCTGGGGCTAGGTCAGAGTGTCGCCCAGAGGGTTATACTCTAAGGATCACAACTGTCTCTTATCCCATGATGGGCAGAACTCACCTGTACCCAGTCACCGGTGCTCACCTTGGGCCCAACCTGAGCTTTGGTCTCATCACTGCACTCGCACAGGGGTTTGTTGGGCTGGGCTGCTTTCCAGATGACTGGACCATCAGCTCTGTTCCTTAACAAATCCATAATGCTGTGCTTCCTCATGGAGAAGGCAATGGCACCCCACTCCAGTACTCTTGCCTGGAAAACCCCATGGACGGAGGAGCCTGGTGGGCAGCAGTCCATGGGGTCACCAAGAGTCAGAGACGACTGAGCGACTTCACTTTCCCTTTTCACTCTCATGCATTGGGGAAGCAAATGGCACCCCACTCCAGTGTTCTTGCCTGGAGAACCCCAGGGACGGCGGAGCCTGGTGGGCTGCCGTCTGTGGGGTCGCACAGAGTCGGAGACGACTGAAACGACTTAGCCGCAGCAGCAGTGCTTCCTCAGTGTTAAGACTCCCAGACATTCACAATTGAACACGTCTGAAGTAATAATGCAACTTACAACAGACACTGAACTTCTTTATGGTTTCCCTCAAAAGATGGCCCATTGTATGGGTGATCGTATCCCTAAGTCTAGGATGTTAAGAACATGTGAGAGCAAGAATGCTCCTGAGACGCAAACTATAACGTGCAGAATGGATGAGCAACAAGGTCCTGTTGCAGAGCACAGGGGACTGCAGTCACTGTGCTGTGAAAGACCATAATGAAGAGGGCATGAAAAAGAGTATGTGTATATTTGCATAAGTAAATCAGTTTGCTGTACAGCAGAAATTAGCACAACACTGTAAATCAACTATACTTCAATTAAAAAAAAAGAAAGAATGCTGGCCCCTAGGAAGCCACCTCTCTTTATGCTTAGTACCCTCCCTACAATATAGGACCCCTGGGGCTTTGATTCATATTCCTGGGCAAGGTGTGGGGAGGACCCCAAGATTCAGAGGAAGGCTCTGAATCTGAATTCAGGGCAGGGCCAGGGTTCACAATGGGAATGGAGATCAATGTGGGCGCTTACCCAGATGATCCCGCTTGGGAAGGCTAGGGGCAGAGCTGAGAAAACCGGGAGGAGCCTCCTAGGTGTTCACCCTGAGGCATGTGGGAAGGCTGAGGCATTTGGGAATGCCAGCCCATCAGGGCCATCAGATGAGCTGAAGGCCCCTGAAGAACTGCTCAGAGAAGAGTTGTAAAAATGTCACCTCAGCCCCAGGCATCCCGTGAAACAGGCGTGCTCCTTGCCCACCCGGCGACTCCGATAGCCAGGCCTCCAACCCTGGCAGTGCAGCCAATGGAACAACAAATATAAAACTTCTCCCCAAATAGTCTGGAAATACAGAGGTGTAAAGCACAGCATCCCAAAAAAGCCTCCTGCTAGAGGGACTATTTTTAAAAAGATTCTTAAGAGGTGTGAAAGTAAAGCTGTCTATTATATTTCTCCAGCAAAGCAGCAGATCTTCAGTTTTCTAACAGCTGACACAGAGCGGGTGCTTCAGGTTCACCAGTGGGCAGGAGGTCCTGCCTGCTCTTGGCACCAAGCCAAGCGTGACCCCAAGGGGGAAATGATGGAGCTCTGTGAATTAGGCTGCCCAAGCAATCGAAGGGAAAATTGAACTCTCCTAAACACTGTTGGTTCATAGAGTCAGAATTAAGGTGAACTTTGCTGATGTCTCTGAGATTTTGCTCCTGCTAAACACCATTTAAATCTGCATTATTAGCCCCCTCTTAGGGAAAGTACAGCTGCTGCTGTACTTACAGCTTTTATATACAGCAAATTGCCAAAAACACCCAAATAAGTAACAGGGAATCTATTCTTCCCGTCTTCCAAAGGGTCAGTTGAAAGCCAATGGAAATAACTAACTCTCTCGCTTGCATCAGCAGGAGAAATGGACGTTTCAAGCCGGGAAGTTCATGGTGAGCTAGTTTTGGTTACTAAAGGTTTCCATTTAAATGCAGAAGCCAGAAACTTATTTACAATCTTCTGTTTGAGGAGCGTGGATATGAATTGAAGGGCACCGCAAACCATCAAGGGGACCATTTCAACGAAGTGCTTTAGTTTAAAACACAAATCAACCGAGGAGAAGCCTCCCGAAGGGAAGACTGGGAGCACAGCTGGCGTTCAATGATGCTCTGAGGGTCCTGACCCGAGCCCCTAACTGGCTGTGCAGGCTTGGCGCCTCAATTCCTTCTCCCAGCCACTCTCCACCCCGGCCTTATGTCTATCATAACTTTACATGCTGTCAGGTTTAAAACAAAAACATAGTTACATTATCACGCTGAATTATGGCTGACGGTTATAAAGATACTGTTTTTAGGTCTGGCGCTTAGAGGCTGCCCTGGATAGCTTTCAAAGAAAATGGAGCTCTCTCCGGCTCAGATTTCATCTCATATGGACTGTTTGATGAGTCTGGAGATGGAAAAGGATACTTGATTTTGGCCTCTGGGAGCCCCTCCTGAGGAACAAGGAACTCACCCCATTCATAATAGGGAGAAGCTGAGCCTCATCCCCAGCAGCCCCTTCCTAAAACTCTGGGATGAGAGAACTAGTCAATTCCCCTCAAAGGTCTTCGAATCATCTGTAATGATCTATACAGGAAATAATCTATCCAAATCTAACTGCTTCACTCTTGGCAAAAAGTTTGCTTTTTAATCTAGTATCTTAAAACCTAAACTGATCCTCCTCCCTCTCCTCTACCCAACAAGTATGTTAGATACTGTTCTTCAAATCTTAACTAAAAATACTTTCGAAAGACAAATGTGATATTCTAAATGTCACCACCAAAAACTATAAGAGCAGTTATTTTCTATTTATCACAAATATTGTCTGATGCTCTGTATCTAAAGAATACTCTTGATTAGAAAGGTCCTTCCTTTTGTTCACTGTTTCTAAAAATATAAAGACTATTATAAAAAGTAAATTCCTACTACAGGTGACACAAATCTTTCCCATCAGACTTTTTAATTTTTTTTTTTTGCCAGAATTGGGGTAGCACATTATGATGAGGATTCAAAAAGAATAATTAAAGTTCTACATGGACACAGATCTGCCTCAGGGAGGACCTTTTATGTTGTTTTGCATTTCGCATGTCATTCAAAAGGTTTGCAACTGGGAAATGATGTTGAACTAAAATAAGACAAGAACACATTGACTGAGATTATACCCTGTCCAATGAGTTGACACCCCTTCAGACAGCGCACCATGATGGCTCTGGAGCCACCACAGCTCTACGTGTGGGTGACATTTAGACTCCGCACAGCGGCACAGGGAAGACGCAGTCTCAGGGTGGGGAGTATGGATGGTGGAGGAAAAGCCCAGGCTCACCTGGCACTTGCCAGGCTCCCATCCGCTGGATAAACAGGAGTCGTAGCCAAGCAGCTCCACTGGCCCTTCCGTTACCCAGTGTACTTTCTCTGGTTTGGACCCACATAGTATTCTGTTTTGAGGGGTTAATACTTAGCAGTAATAAAGTTTAACAAGATCCCGACGTCTGGGAGTAGAGGGAAGGCTGCCCCTCTAAACGGAACCTATGCTTTCCAGTTCTCCACAGTGTCCACCACTCCCTATTGTGACTTGTCATTGAGACTTGAGTGTCAGCCAGCATTTATCCTTACCTTTGGAGTGTTCTTTTTACTATAGTAAAGACATATTTCTGTTTACTTGTACTGTTCCTTTAAAAAAAAAAAAGGATTAAGAAAAGAAGAAAATGTATAGGTGAAGTAGCATGCTTTAAGTAAGATACAACAAAGAACTCTTCTTTGTGAAATTGAAGACTCTCCCTATAGGTATATGTATAAATGTCAAGCCCAGGTCAATTACTTATGCCACTTACCTGGCACCTCTGGGCATTTATTGAGCATCTACTATGTGCCAGGCACTGCTCGAGATATCAGAGATATCAGCTAGCAAAGCAAACAAAAATTTCTTCCCCAGGGAGCTTGCGCCACTACAAGGAAGTGGAATTTCCCCTATTCCATTTCCTCCAGTCAGTCACCTCATCAGATGCCTCAGCTAATGCTGACACCAGAATAAAAGGCATCAGAAGCATAACTACCAAAAAAAAAAAAAAAAAAGAAAGAAAAGAAAAAGAGAGAATATATATCAAGAGAGAAGTTTCTCCAGGAATGGATAAGAACGTATTGAAACTTGACATGCAATAATGCTCAACTTGCATGCACAATAATGAAAATAGGTCTTTGAAACAGAGCATAAAAAAGAGATACAAAGAATCAAAATGTAGACGTTCAAACAGGAGAAGGACTTAGAAAGGGATGGAAAAAAAATAAAATCACTTTTCCAAAATAAAGACTAAAATAAAACAAAGCCATTCTTTAGAAATTAAAGTCTCATTAGAAGTAGAATTAGTTAAATTAACACTGCTGACAACACAGAGATATATATTTTAGTCCTCAAAGAAAAGAATGGAATCTTTGGCTGAAGTAGTACTCAAGTCAAGAATAAAATTAAAAAGCCTATAGATTTCATATTAAAACAATAACAAGTAAACAAACAAATAAAATAAAAATAATAAATCAACAAAAAGTTTGAGAATACTATTAATACATAAAGTTATATAAAGGTAACCATTACAATATTTAGTATACTACTTTTCCATACCATTGGTAAAAAAAGATAGAAAATCACACACACAACAAAACAAAGAAAGCTCAGATAATATAGCAGAAGATGGGAAACAAAATATTAAGTCAAAAGAAAAGTTAAAGTACAATCATAGTACTGGAACCAAATATATTTTTTACATCAATAAGTATAAATGGGTTAATCTTAGCTATTAAGAGAAAACAAACTTACAGAAAAGGAAAACAAAATATCATACTGCATATTTGATTCATCTGAGGCAAAGTGACTCAAAAAAATTAAAATTATGATGATCAGTAAAGACATGCTATGAACACACACTATAAAAGAAATTAGAGTTTTGATAATTTTACCAGGTAAATTTAAGTTTAAAGTGGTGGTGGTTTAGTCAGTAAGTCATGTTCCACTCTTTGTAACCCTATGGACTGTAGCCCGCCAGGCTCCTCTGGCCATGGGATTTCCCAGGCAAGAATAGTGGAGTAGGTTGCCATTTTCTTCTCCAGGGGATTTTCCTGATCTTTCCAACCCACATCTCCTGTGTCTCCTGCTTGGCAGGCAGATTCTTTACCACTGAGCCACCTGAGAAGCCCATATGTTTAAGGTAAAAGTATTTAACTAGACCAGTGAAGCACTTAATAATGATCAACTGAAGAAGATGCACAAAGATCTAGTTAGGTCACTGTGCTCCAAAATATTGAAAAGCAAAAACCAAAAAATAGGACAACAACAACAAAGAATTCTTTTAAAAAAGCCAAAGTTACCAAAACAAAATAGTAATAGAAAATTTTCACTCATGCTCAGTCTACCACAGTCAGGTAGATAAAAATTAGAAAGGATATAAAAAATAAAAGTAGTATAATTGATACAGTAAGTCTAGTAGATATCTTTCAAACTCCATCCTCTTAAAATAGAAAATTTACACTCTTTCCAAATGCCTGTAGAACATGAACAGAACAATGGACCACAAAGCAAATTGATGCAACACCAAAATCTGAGCTAGATCACAGTGTCTGCACAGTATCTATTGAATCTAGATATTAATACCTAAAATAGAAAACACAGCAAAACAACAGAAAAGCACACTGAAAGCCTTTTAAAGATGAAAGTTACCTGAGATAGAATAAAAATTAAAAAGAAAATTGCAGAATCTCTGGTTTAAGAAAAATCATTGCACATCAAGGGAGTTAAAGCTATAATGGGGGAAAGTCATAACCTTTAAAACATAGGTTATTCAGTAAGAAAGCATGGACATAAGTGAGCCAAGCATTCAATTCACAATGAAGAAAAAGAGAAACTAAATATATCTTACTAAAGTGAAAAGAATTATTAGAGTGACAGAAGACATTAATGAAAAACATCTAATGAATATATATCTTTGTAGGAGAAACACAATAAAATAGATAAATCTCTAGCTATCTCAGTGGTTCTCAGCTAGGGAAAATTTTTTCTCCTAGGTGACATTTTGCAACATCCAGAGATATTTTTTGGTCATCACAGTTAGGGAGCTGCTCGGGCACCTCATGGTTAGGAGCCAGGAATGCTGCTGGGCATATGATAGTGCCCAGGACAGTCTAACGGCAAAAAATTACCACTAAAGTGTCAATGATGCTGAGGCTGAAAAACTCCGAGTTGTCTTAATAAAGACCAAAGAAGGAAAGCAGAGATTCACAAAATTAGAAATAGCAATATGGATATAACCACAGGAAAAAAGAAATATTAAAGTATAGAGAAAATAATACATTATTTCATTTTGTGCAAATAATTTTAAGTAGATAGAATGAATATTTTTTTTGAAAGTAGAAATTACCAGAGTTAACAACGGAAGACAAAGAGGTCAATTATCATGGGAAAAACCCTGAGAGACTTGTCAGAGAGCTATCTCAAAAATGCACAAGGCCCAGACGTTCTCACAGGTTCATTCTATCAGGCCCTCAAAAACAAAATGATATCAATGCTAGTTAACTGTTTAAAGGCTTAAAGAGAGAAGGAAAATCTCCTAATTCCTTCCCAGAAGTGTCATAACACTGACATCAAAACCTGATTAAGACATAAAAAGCAAGAAAAGCATAAATCAATCAGACTTTTCAACAGCAATGCAACATATCCTAAATGTTTTTCAAAGTAGACTTCTGCCGTAGTGCGTTAAAAAGGATAACAGGCCTCTGTCAAATAGGGTTGATTCCATAAACTAAAAGGTGTTTTACTATTAGGGAATCAATTAATATGACATACTATGTTAACAAATTATCAAAGAGAGAAAAAATATTTTATCATCTCCACAAATCTGTAAGAGGCATTTATAAATTCAAATACAAATCCCTGCTTAAAATAAATAATTAACAAATAGTAATACCTGTGTGTTTTTGAAACGTACATATAACAAGATGCTTAATGCGGGAATGCTCAAATCATGCACACTGCAATACAAACAGGCTCTCCACTGCACATCATTAATGAACATTTTTCTCAAACATATTAGTCATTGCAGTGGAGAAGGAAAAAGAAATATGAGATTCTAAATTTGTTTTAAAAGGGAAGATTGTTATCAGTTGTAGGTAATATGATTCCTACATTAAGAATACTTTAGAGAAACTGCTAAAAAAATATTAGAAACAATAGGGCAATTCACCTGTGTGGCTGGTTGTAAAATGAATATTCAAAACTCAGTATTTTCTATTAATCCAAACAATAACCAATTAATGAAACATAATTTAAGAAAATATTTGATTTACAGTGCAGTGCAATGTGAGGAAGAGAGAAGTAAGAGAAGAGAGAGAATACCTAGAAAGAAACCTAAATATAAATTTTAGAGCCTATACAAATAAATAAAAACAAACAATTGTTTCCAATGACTGAGCAACACAAATAGGAAGCCCCAGTTTGCTCTTGGGTATAAGACGCTAAGCTGTAACAATAGCAATTCTCCTTATACATTTATAAGCTTATGTATTTCCTCATCCCTCCACCTCCAAAAATATTCTCCTGAGTATTTTAAGACTAAAAATCATAAAGCAAACATGAAAATATATACTGAAATTCTGAAAGAGAGAAAGACTTACCAGCTACTACATTAAATTATACATATAGCCATTAATACAATTTGGAACAGGTGCAGAAATAAGCAGGCAGGTCAGTTGAGTAAAGTGTACAGAAATGAGTGTAAATGCATTTGAGAATTTAATAAATCTAAAGGTGACTTTTTAATCAGTGAAAAAAAAGGATTTATTTTAATAAACGTTATTTAGTTAACTGGCTAGCCACTGGGCTAGGGGTAGGATAAAAAGTAACAGTGGAACCTTAATTCTCTTCCTATGCCAAAATAAAATCCAGATGATTAAAAATCTAAAGGGAAAAAATAATAATCATAAAAGATAACATAAGAGATTAATATAAAATCTAGGAGTGAGTCACAGAAGCCATAATATGACAGCTAAATCTAAGTATAAAAAAATCTAAAACCTAACTCAGTAATATAAAAAAATTATAAACAAAATCAAAAGGCATATGACAAACTGGGAAAAATATTTGTAACACAAATGACAGAAAAGGGCTAATTTCCTTAATATATAATAAGCTCTTACAAATCAGTTAGAAATACATCAATCATTCAATAGAGAAAAAAAAGAAAATGATATGAGAAAACAATTCACAGAGAAAGAAATATAAATGACTTATAAACATATGGAAAGATGTTCATTGTCACTCATAATTAAAGACATGCATATAAAAACAATGGGAAACCTATCAGATGGGCAAAGGCTTCCATCTTTGACTTGAGCAGTTCTACTTCCTAGAATTTGTCTTAAAGGAATTTCGCATTCCTTCTCTCTCGCGTGCACATCTAAGGTGACCAGTTATAAAACAAAAATTTAGATAGATACAGATTTTAGGTAGCTACGTATTAGATATTGGGCTTCCCTAGTGGCTCAGTGGTAAAGAATCTACCTCCAATGCAGAAGACTTGGGTTCAGTCCCTGGGTGGGGAAGATCCCCTGGAGAAGGAAATGGCAACCCATTTCAGTATTCTTGCCTGGAGAATCCCAAGGACAGAGGAGCCTGTTGAGCTACAGTCCAGGGTGCTGCAAAGACTTGGCCATGACTTAGCAGCTGAACAACAACAATATTAGATATTAGACATTTATGCACATATATGTATATAATTATTCATCAGCAAGGGACTGTTTATGTAAATAATGGTGAATCTTCACAAAGGAAATAGGAACTCTATGAAATCATTAACAAGACTAGGGGAGATATGGAAAGATATGCATGCTGTATTGATTAAGGAGCAAAGCAAGGTATGTTTCAAGTTATGTTTAAAAATTACTGTACATATACTCATATGTATTTGTAGAGACAATGTGTTGAAATATATATGTTATTTATGGTGGTTAATCAATGGGGTTGTGCTAAGAGTTTGGGGTAAGAAGAAAACTCACTTCTCATTGTACAGGTATACTCTTTTGTATAGTTTGAGTTTTATGTGCATGAACTAAAACAAACAAAAAGTCCATTTTGAGTGCTCAAAAAATGATAGAGGCACATCAAAAGGACACAGGAGCTAGTCTGAAGGTGCTCCCTGTGGCCAAAGCTCTGACAATTTGAACAACAAAATAATGATACTAATGGATTTATAATGCACAGAATAAAATAAGTATCATTGAGTAATATGACAAAAAGCAATTCAATAGAAGAGAAGGAATAGCTTTTCCTTATAAAGTAACTCCGAGTTAAGAAATGTAGGAGAAGGGAGGGAAATAAAAAATCATAATTACAACATCATAGCAATAATTATTATAGGCAAGATTCACTAATGCATATAAAAATTAGTGGACAAAAGCATGGGAATAAAAAGGATATTTGCTTTCTCTCAAGGGATCCCCAGAAGATGCTTTTTCATTAGAAAGGAAAAAAAATAATAACTCAAAGAAGACACCATCTTAACCCTGTGATCAGAAGTTAACATCACCAGGTATGTGGGGCCCTCCGGCCATGATGGACTGATGGCATACAGCATCATTCCCCTGACGTTCTTGTCTAAAATGACAAAATATCAGACAAACCCAAATTGAGGAATATTTTACAGAATAGCTGGTCAGTACTCTTTAGAGGCGTTCAGGTCACAAAAAATAAAGCATGACTGAAGAACTATCCCAGATTGGAGGAGACACATGGCAACTACAGGCAATGTGGGATCCTGGGTTGGATGCTGGCCCAGAAAAAGGGTATCTGTAGGATGTCAGGGAGGTTTGAATAAGGTCTCTAGAGCAGCTAATTATATTGTATGGAGGTTAATTTCCTGGTTTTGATGATCAAACTAAGAAAGTATAAGATGTTAGCCTTTAGAAAACCCTGTACTGTTTTTACAACTAATTTTGTAAATCTGAAATTATTTCAAAATAAAAAGATTTTAAAATACTTTTAAAATATTCTTCCTAGAAGTCCCACTGGGACAAACAATGAAAGCTGACAGGTCAATAAGTAATGAAAT
The DNA here is from genome assembly GCA_007570785.1 of Antilocapra americana. Lineage (NCBI taxonomy): Eukaryota > Metazoa > Chordata > Mammalia > Artiodactyla > Antilocapridae > Antilocapra > Antilocapra americana. The sequence continues at coordinate 1,122,734 of ML664203.1, forward strand.
CACAATAGAAGATTCTGGAACTTGTAGGGCCTCAGATGAGAATGCCATACTCAGAGATCTCAGTGGGGTACAAAGAGGCCAGAAATCAGCTAAATTCCTTCAGAAGAGAAATGTTGGATGTGTAACCTCAAGGGTCTGTTTGAGCCTTAAATCTGAATACTCATAGCCATGGGTCTCAGTATCCTGTTGGGTTTGGAGAATGGGGCAGATTTTGAAACCATCTCCTTCCCACTTGAGCGGTCTTGGAAAGTAACTCACCTATTCAGTTTCCCATTTCTGTAGCTATAAAATTTGAGGACTAAAAGCCAGTGCAAGGTTAAAAGAATGCTCCTGAAAGGAATGAATTCTTAAGATGAGAGGCTCATTCCATGATGTCAAATCCCTTTCAGAGGCTACAGCTATCAACCAAGAAGACAAGACCCATCCTCAATCCAGAGTGCAAAGCCAGGAAGCTGAAATGAGCATTCCAAAATGGCTAGCACCAAAGAGCAAAAGAAGGTTGGTGTATTGGAGCCTTGACTCCTAGCTCCCAGGGCTGCCACCAGTTCACGCTTAAGAGATGAAAATTATTTTGAAAACCAAGGCCAAAGGCCACGGGCATATATTTGCAGCAGATTATTGACACGAGTGTGCCATGGACCTAGCCAATCAGAAAGTAATTTTATAAACACTGTTATTAAACAGAAGGGCAATTACTTTAAGTACTGGAAAAACGTCAGGGTCATACATGAATTTTGTGGGTATCACATTTTATTTGACACTCGGTGGATCAATGACGCCAAGGAAATTTATTCAGAAATAATATGCACCATGTCACCAACCTTAATGCTAACTGCCCTCCTCCCCTACAGATTGTCCAAATTTAGACAGAGGAAAAAATTCTGATTTATTCAGTTTACCAAGGATCCAGAAATAAAGTCAAAGCTCTTTATACATAAAAGTATGGAAGTAATTAAGGATTATGTGGTAAGTGTATGGTTTATATGACTGCATTTTAGAATAGACCCTTTTTATCTGTCTTTGTCAACTGAACAGAGCAGAGGTTCTAATGAACTATAATAAGAAGGGTAAGAGGGGCCCAAGGGCAGCTTCTCTGTGATGCCTGTTTATAAACTGAGTGGCCTTGAGGTCCTCTGAGTCCACGCTCCCCACACTTCAGATTTCTGCTGCAGTTGTATACGTTGCTACTGCCTTAGAGGCAGTAGCATGAGTGTAAGGGGAGGGGGAGCAGAGGAGCCTCCAGGAGCTAATGCTGCTTCCCATCGCCTTGGAGGCCAGATTTCCTGCAGTGTCAAGTGGCCAGGTAGCTTTTTCCACCCAACAGAACTTGGAGTGGCTCCGAGTGACTCCAGGGGTCCCCTGGCCTAGCCCTGTCCTAGCGATGACTAATCTATTTTGCATGAGTGGCCCTGTGCCTTAAAAGGCAGAGAGGCAGAGCATGGAGTACATACAGTAGGCCCCCAATAAAGATACAGTAGATGGATAAATGATTGCCAAGTCTTCTGGGTTGGCAAATACAGTGAGAATAAATGAGAGGGACTTTTCAAGAAATGATGCTACATTTGATAGAGCCTAATTTTCGATTAATTTCAAATACATTAATTTGAGCATTGCTGTTGCTTCTCACAGCTGGAGGCAGCTCCCTCTGGGTGTGGCCTTGCGCAAGTGAGTCCTCTCTAGCCTCTCCATCCACTGCAACGATGACAGAACTTCCACTGGTTGCCGAAGAAGCCTCCAGCCCTCTAAGAGGCAAACTAAACATGTGGCCACTGGAGAAAAGGTGTCCTAAGGGATATAGGTCCAAAAACTGAATTTGTCTTAAAAGATTCATAAAGTGCTGTTCCCTTCGGTTTCAACAACTAAGCTTCCACTCTGCTCGCCATTCAGAGAGAAACTACACTGAGATACTTCATCCTCGGGGTCAGATTAGAGGTGACCGCGTGTGGTGGCCGAGCCATCATCTACAGACCCCTCTGTTTCCCCAGCCCTGATAGGGAGAGCCTCACGATAGTGGGTGGGTGGCCCAGCAGGCCCCTGAGGGGTTCCTTGAGGGAGGGGACCAGCCCAGCCCCAGGAGTGAAGGAGGACCAGTCTTGCCAGTTCTTTGAAACTGCCCTGCCAGGTGGGAATATATATGGTCTCCTGTCCCCCAAAATAATTTAGGTTCATTTTTTTTAGATCTACATAAATCAGAAACATAATTTTTTCATTTTATTTTAAAAAGGAGAAAATGTGTTGTCATGTCCATTATATTTGTTCATCTCCCCACTAGAAAGAAGCCTCTGAGGGGCTGGGAATGTGCCCTGTCTTTCATCTTTCTATGCACAATGCCTAGCCATAGTAGGTATTCAATAAATATCTATGGCATGAATAGGTGGATGAATGAATGAATGGGTAAATGAATGAATGAATGTCTTGAGGCCTTTGAATTACTTGGCTGTGAAGCAAAACCAGTTCTACTGTTATCATAGCTGTTGGCCAACCTCAAAATACAAGCCTCATCTCAGGCCATGACCATGAACCTATCAGTCATTTTCAAAAGTTTTACAATTAAGAAAATACTTTCTTTGACTGTCTTTCAATGTGTGCTCACAATAACCCTGTCAGAGAGGTTTGGCAGGAATTGTCACACTCTCTGACAGCTGTGAAAACTGAGATTCAAAAATGTTAAGACCTAGTCACATAGTTCGTAAGAAACAGTAAAGAGTAGAACTTAGATAACAAAAATACATTTGAAGCGCCTCATATACCAACTCATAAGAAGTAATTAGAAATCATATAGGAAGAAGACAAGATAAATTTTGCTGGGTCTTTGTGACTCATATACTTGATCATATTTCCATTTTTACAGTGACTGCTAGAAGTCTCAGTTCCTTATTGGTAGCCCATCTCTTGGAGGGGAAAGATTTCGTTTTAATTTTTAAAGTTGCCTTAACTCTCTTCTTAGAGCTAGGATGGAGCAGGGGTTTACAGTGTAGGAGGAGGGGAGCGATGGAAGATAAAAGTAAAAAGTGCAATTACACGCTTATGGTCCAGGAGCGATCACTTTATTGGTTGCCATGTGCACCAAACTCAGCAAGCAGCCACCCGGGTGCAGTGAGCAAAAACAGAGAAAGCCAGAAGTGGACAGAGCATTTTTATCACCTGACCCTCTCCACTTCTAGGGCTGCCTCCTGGCTTTGAGATGAGAGTCAACACATCTCCTACCTGACAGTGTTAGTCTCTATTCACAGCTCCAAGGATACATTCTAACTGAGATGCACATTCCTTATGAGACAGACTGGGATGTGGGAGCTGGGACCCTTTGCTGCAGAGTTTGCACCTGGATGAATGTCTCCTGGAGCAACAAAATATGAATAAACTATAAGAGACTAAAAATAAATGAGTGCATATGCAGCGGGGGCAAATTATGGTCAACAAGATACAAAAAGACTGCAAGCTCAACTGCCACTTGTGAATAGTGGGGAGCAAAAACAGGGTACTATACAAAAACAGGATGTAACAGGTATCTCCTAAACACAACACCACCAAAGGGGCGGGCAAACACCTAAACCATCCCTCTGACCCAACCTCTGGACACATTCTTACCTTCATCACATATAAAACCAGTTCATACCCCACCCACCCTGGGGGAGTGAGCAAGGGAACCTGTTACTAGTTTTTGCTTTCTCCTATACAGCAGGGGCCCCAATAAAGCCTTACCTGAATTTCTGTCTGGCCTCTTATCAATTTCTGTTGATTAGGGAAGGCCAAGAATCCTGGTCAGTATCACTTAGGCATCAAGGAAACTGGCCATGATGTCAGGGGAGTGAAGAACTGAATCTTCTTGAGAGAGCATCGCAGGAGCCTTTTCACAACAGCAGCTCAGCCAAACCAGCAGTTTAGGCTCCTCAAAAAGCCACAGAGAGAACTATGATGATCCAGTTTCTTGGTTTCCAAGCTGCTAGGACCAAGTTCCTGAGTGCCAGAAACCACACCTGGCTTGACTATGTACTTCATGCTGGACCACTACTCAGTATGACTTACTCTAAATCAGTTTGTAGCCACTTAGCCTACAGCTGGGTAGACAGTTGAGGTCTTGTAAATGTTCCAGCAGGACCAGCCCTGACTGACTCTTTTGAAGGTCCAGAGTTGATTTCTCTCCAGCAAACTCTCATTCTCATACACATCAGATCATCCCATGCAACCCTCCTGGGTCTCTGCCACCTGCAGATGCCCAAGCCAAGCCCAGCCTTCTCAGTTGCCCAGGAAATGTTTATCTGCCAAACATGGCCCAGGTAACTACTTCCTAGAAATCCATTTTGTCTGCCCATAATTACCTTTGTCAGATTTCAAGGTTCTTCTGGTCTAGCATTTGATGAAAAAGTCCATCTTCATATGAGTCATACCATTTAAGATTTTATAAATATTATTCCTAACGAATCCATTTAGAAAAATCAATTTAATTTCTCTTTTATGAACTTATTGTATGAGTACAATTGTGCAAGTAAACAAAAGATACTTGGCGTGATATTGTTTGAAATAACAGATACAACAACCTAATATCCCGTATGAATGGGCATCAGCACAGGACTGGTTAAATAAATTATTGCACTAATAGAATACTATGCAACTGGTGACAATACAAATTAAGACTAAAGTCAGTACTTCTACATCTACTTTATTCTTTTTAAGTGAAAAAAAGCAAATTGTAGAAAATATCCATTTTATGGTTATTGTATCATCATAGTTATACAAAGAGTAAAAGGATACAGTAATATAAAACATGTATATCTACCATATTATATACATATGCTTAGGAAAATTTTTATGATAGCATATGCTACTTTCACTTGTAAATGTAATTATTTAAGTAGAGAGGGGATGTGAAAGAAAAAGTTGATGAACAAAGGAGAGCTTAATTAAAATTCACAATAAAGATAATCATAAAAATATCTTCATCGCAAAATATCAATTAAAAATCTTCATTTTGCACTTTCCAAAAGAAAGCAAATTACAACTACATATTAAAAATCATTCGAGAGCAGGTTACCCAGTCACAAAAAAAAAAAGTATGGAAAAATATCTAATGGCATTTTGCAGTGTTTGCAATTCAGGAATCTTCAGTAAATAAATATGAAAAAATCATCCCATCCATCATGGCACTTCGAGGAAGCAAAACGATCATTCGATGTAAAGTTACTCAGTTTGCACCTGAAGGAGAAACCTGGTGAGGAGGTTAAGTGTTATGCAGACAGCAGGGTGATGACTTGGTCTGAGGCTGGTATGTTAGCGTCACCCTGGGGAACCTCTGAGCCAGCCTAGGCACCCACTCTGACATTCATCTTCTTTCCCTTTTCTGTTCCAGCCAGTGGCCCTTTCTAGGATGCCCCCTCATCTGTTCATGGACACTTGGCCGACAGCCACCCCCAATGTGTGATGCACATTAACTTAACTGGCACAGCAGCCAGCACTTTACAAGGACCCTCCTCCTACCCTGCCACAGCCAGCACTTTACAAGGACCCTCCTCCTACCCTGCCACTTCTTCCATGAGCTAATCATGCAACCCTCTTTTTATAGTGGAGGAAAATAAGGTGTGGAGAGGCTGATTTTCTCAAGATCACGGACTGGAGAGGATTCCAGCTGAACAGGAGTCCACACTGTTGGCCTACAGAGCCCAAGCTGCTTCCACCCTCCCCCTTGTGCACGGGTTTCCATTCCATTCACACTCGGGTCCAAGCCTCCTCATGTCCTCATGGTGTCTGCATTCCATCAAGGATCTGCCTTCAGATAGTCTTGACCAAAATTCTTCCAGGTAAGTTGTCCTCCAGCCTAGACTAGGCATGGGGAGAGGCAGGAAGATGTGGCCTCTTGACAGTGGGGGCTCAGCACCACCCGTGCCTTCGGGGCAAACCTTCCACTCCAGCCAGGCAGCCCCTGGCAGCCAAGGGCCCACATCATGCAGCCACGAAGACCAGAGGCCACAGCAGAAGGCATTTGGTGCTTGAAAAGAAGAGTGTGCCTTCCAAAGGCCCTGAGAGATGCATGCATCCTTATAGACACATTTTCCTAGTGACATATACTCTCTCAGTTTGCTGGCAACTTGTATATGATCTCAGTTCAGGATCCCAAAGAAGGCTTGCTAATTGAAGACTTATGGCTTTTCAAACAGCCCACTTCTTTTTCCTGCTGAGTATCAATTTGATTCCACTGAAACATAAAGCAACCAAGGTCTGATTGAAGTCATTTTATTCTGGTCCTCTTACAGGGAGAAAAAAAGAGAATGGAGTGTGTGGGTTGGAGGTGGGGAGGTTCCAGCCATAGAAGTAGGAGAGGAATCTGTCTGGTGATGGAAGCGGTTTGTCCCGCCCATCGTACTCTGATGTCCAAAAGCATCTTCCGGTCATCTGTTACCCCTTCCCTGCAGCATCAGCAGGGAGTTTTGCAGAAAGTTTTGCAGAAAGCAAAAACGAGTAACTGCCACCTGGTGAAGAATGAGTTTCCTCATCTGTAAAATGGGCATCATCAGAGTCTTTAACCAACAGTGCAATGGTGAAGACTAGACAAAATAATGAGTATAAAGTGCTCTAGCAGGCTGAGCTGTTGTGAATGCCGGACTCCTGCCTTGGGAGCCGGATACCTCTGCAGGGACGTCACATGCCTTGCTGGTATCCATTGTCCAGAAACCTTGCTGGGAAAAGCCATTCTCACATGGAGGGCCGGTGGCCGGGATTCCTAGCTCTGCCCCAGGTTTGCTGAGCAACCTCAGGCCAGTCACTTACCCTCTCTGAACCTCAGTTTCTTCATATGAAAATTGAGTGTTGGTTTAATTACCTTAGCAGTTTGCTACTTTTAAATCAACAGAATCGCCTTTGATTCATTTCTGAAGCCCCACAAACTCAATTTATTGACAGATTTTATCTATCAAGAAAAAGTTAACCTATTACATAATAGCTAGTTCATTTTCCCAAGCTAACTCATCAAAGGCAGTTGTGTGACCCATGGGTGCCTGTGATAAGGAAGAAGAAACCAGTGGAGCTGATAGAATTTTGGTCAAGTTCAACAACTTTCTTTTTAAAGCTACACTGTTAGTTTATTTTATATTTTCTAAATTAAGAAATATTCTTCAGTGTGGGACACCTGGGTTGGATCCCTGGGTTGTGAAAATCCCCTGGAGAAGGGAAAGGCTACCCACTCCAGTATTTTGATCTGAAGAATTCCATGGACTATACATAGGGCTGCAAAGGGTCAGACACGACTGAGCAATTTTCATGCTCACTTCTTATAAATTTATGAATTATAAAAATATAAAATATTACTCAGGTATATGAGGTAGACTTGGAATATTAACTTCAAAATGTTCCCATGCATATATAAATGTACATATTTTTATAAAAGTGAACTTTATTATGTATATTTTCAGTAACTTTTTAAGAAACTTAATAACATATTATTGGCTGCCTTTCTTATTTATCCACAGAAATGTATTTTATCATTTTAGTGCTTTGCAAATTATTCAAGACACCCCTATCCCTGGATTTCTGGGTTGTTTCCATTCTTCTCTTTTGTACCCAGCAGTGTGTTGTGAATCCTTGTGGCTTACTCTGGGCACATATTTAATTATTTCATTTTCAATTCTAGAAGTGAAATTGTTGCTTCTAGTCCCATGTACCTTTTTTAAGAAAGATTTTACTATGTATAATACAGTCTTATGAAATCATTCTCTCCAAATAATACACCAAACTCCACTCTTGTAGTCAATATACAAGATTAGTGACATCTCCTTTTCTTTGTCCAATTAATTTTTAAATTATATATCTAACATATACAAAATAATATCCAAAGTGATCAAAGATTATGATAGCAATAAAATGAATATCTAGATACTCTTTACCTGCTCAAGAAACAGAATCCACAGTATTTTTATAGGTAAGCACATGGCTTTTATTTGTTCATTTAAAATGACTTGATAAGTGTAAGCCATCTGTGCTACCTCTACAGAGCCTGTGGAGTTGAAGAAGACAGGTTGAGCACCAGCAGGTCTGAAAATTCCTGTAGTCAAAAAATTCTGCTGTTTGTCCATCCATCCATCCGTCCATTGCTCTCAGTGCATGTCTTTTGAGTGCCTCTCCTCTGTCTCAGGCACTGTGCTGGGCCCTGTGGGTTCAAGGATGGCAAAAGGGGCACAGGCATGCCCTCCTGTAGCTGCTAGTCTAGTGCACTTGGCAGACAGCAAATGTGTCCACACCACAAACGCCTGTGTGGTCACGATGATGCCCGAGTATGTGAGAGCACAGTGCTGGGATGTCGGGAGAGTGAAGGGCAAGAGGACTAGCCTCGGCACAGTTGGCAGGCCACCCCGCCGATGCTACCAAATGCTATATCTGCCTGCCGCTGCTCCCATCCGCTCCTTGCTTGTCCGGGGCAGGGGACGGTTGCTTGGCTTGTCCCATCCGCTGTGAAGATTTATTGAGCAGTATTATTTTTAAGCAGCTTTTCAAAGGCAGAATTAAGATCTTGCAAGAGCACCCAAGCAGCAGCTTGCTGCCCAGACTCGGGTCACAGCAGCCATACCCCACACAGAGAACACCTCCCCACGCCGCTCAGAACTGTATACTGACTAGGGTATTCCTACCTGGGCTCCTCCACCAACCTGCTCCTGGAGCTCTGGAACTGTTCAGAGTCAGCATCCTGGCTCCTTTGGACCAAGTCCCCAAATTCAAGCAAGATGAAGGTATGTACACAGGCCTGATGGTACCATGGGATCCCAGGATTTCACCATCAATGACTGAACCTCTTTGTAAAAGCTAATTTTCATGGGGAGAACAGTTAACATCCACCCAGTCATGACTTTTGGCATCTACAGGAATTTGGTTGCCAAGGGCTCTAACTGTAGCTCTAAGTATGAAGATGTGTATTTGTTTTGTATCAGCATGCCACATAGCACCCAAGAATGGGGCTGCTTGAGTGTAGGGACATCTGCTTGCTCCCTGTTTTCTCTCCACTGATTTAAACAGAGCCTGGCATAGAGCAGATACTCAGTATCTTTGAAGGGAAGAGAGAATGAACATAAACACTTAGCCCCTGAGCATATGTTAGTAACATCCACTGGGCTTCTTTCCCCTCATCATCACAGAAGTGAACACGCAGGCCCCATCCTGCATCAGTCCTGTAACCACTGCAGATAAAAGTGTGGGTGAACTGAAGTTTTCCAAGCACTTTGCATGCATGAAGCTTTAATCAACTGCTCCAAGGTGAGTTGAGGATGAATGGACTCCACTGCCCAATGATCAGAAACACAATATTCCAACACCCTCCATTTTCCTTCTTTAGACCAAGGAAATTCTCACCCCTGGCTAGCAAGCTTTAGAGTGGAATTTCTTACTGTCCTCTATCCAGAATGGAATTTCTTACCATCCACTCTCCACTTTATTGCATCACCACCTCCTCTCAGCATACCACAGCCAAACTGCAGAACATTGAGAACAGGTTCCTTCAGCAGAAACACCCTTTCCCACCAAAGCAGCTTGACCACAGCCTCCTGGGTCCCCCGTACCCACATCCATGGCTGCCCACTCTCACTCAGACAACAGCATGCCATATTACTTTCTGTTTCTCAGTGATGAATGCCAAGAAGTTTTCTGAACTCCTTTCAAGAGCCATAGGTCCAACGGAGGGCCCAATGGCATGTGTGGTTCATTTCTCATTACAGTGATGCCCACATTCCAATATTGATTCATCTTGGGGGGGTTCCTTCAGTTCTTAGGTGGTTCCACTACCTTGACCTGGTCCTTTACTCAGGAGTTGTGTCCCCCAGTCTGAGGAAGAAGCTTCTATTGTATTACTATCCATCTTCTGCCCACATACTCCAGTCATGTGACTTTCCAGAATGCAACTCCAATGCAATATCCATGGATTTGTGCCTTCACTGCCTGATTCCCAGCAACTAGAATGATGCCTGGTACCCAATAGAAACTCAGAAAATCCTGCTGGAATGAGGAGAGAATACAATCGGAGGTAGATCACCTTGTCTCCTCAGGCCTCAGTTTCCCTCTATGTCAAATTCTAAATGAGCTCTCTAGTATCTTCCAGCCCCCAAAGTTTATATTTTGGGTGCCAGTGTCCTCACCCAAAGTACATGGAAAATCTGGGGATGACCCCTCTCCTGGCTCAACTGTTCCCTCAGGCTTTAGCCGAAGACTTTCCCCAGAAAACAGGGTCTAAATACCAGCTGCACCCAACCTCAAGAAAATGCCATAAATAAAAAATTAGAAAGCAGTTGCTTAATGAACAACAAAAACAACAAATAAAGCAACATTCCACTTTACAAAAGAGCTCCACATAGGTCCACATTCAGCGTGGCAGGAAAACTTCAGGCCAACATGTTTGGTGCCTGCCTCTTCAGAGAAGGTCAGTGCCTTCTGAGTCTGTTACTAGCAACGGAGGAGCAATGGGGCCTTGCGATGGAGCACAAAGCATTAGATTCCAGCAGTCAGGGCACACAGCATCTCTGGCTGCTGGGGCTGCCAGTCAGGCTGTGTCCTCACCGAGGGCCCCACTCACTGACCTGCAACGTGCTGGGCCCTTTACCTCCCTCCAGCGTGTTTCACCTGTGTGTGTTCAGTATGTGCGTAGGACAAATGGGGGCTGGATAAGGAACGCCTGAACCCCCAAAAGCCATCCTAGATGCATTCAAGGAATAACGGGACACTGATCTTTTTCCCTCAGCTCTGGCCTCAGACAGCGTCTCAGATCACACATGTTTGGGTTAACAGTGTGTGGAAATTAAGATCAATAAAGAATTCGGAGCATTTGGGAGTAGAATACAGCCCTAGAGTCACTCTTGCTCCAGTGACACTTGGTGAAAATTGTTATATCATAAACATGACACACACAAGGCCAAGAATCAAATCCATAGTGGGGATTTGTCACTCAGTTTCTGAGGGAACCCAACGGCTTTTAGGGAAACTGAAAGATGAAAATCCCATTAGTCCACAAAACAGCCCATGAATAGGGCAAAATGCCTCAAGGTTGCCAGGGAAAAGGAAGACAAACAGGCTTTGTGAAACTTACAGAACCTCATCAGGTCCTCGTCTGTCCTGCCATTGTTGTCTAAACTCAATGCCTTACTTGTAGCTCTCATTTTTCATACGATTAGCAAAGAATCTACAGTTTCTGACTTGCCTTGTGAAGGCCTGCGAATGGCCCAAGTGTGAAGAGTTGGATTGGTCCATTTTCTAAGCTATAGTCTGTAGGCCAGGGTAAATCGGCAAAAGTTTACTGACTAGAGAAAAGAATGAATGAGCAAAGTTGGAAGGAAAAATAAAAAGGAAGGGAGGAATTCTTTCCAAGAAAATTGACTAGTAAACTAAGAAGAAGACAAACCACTGCTATCCCTAAGTTTAAATAAAACATATAGTATTTTTATTTTTTTAATTTATTTATTTTTAATTGAAGGATAATTGCTTTACAATATTGTGTTGGCTTCTGCCATACAGCAAAGTGAATCAGCCATAGGTATACATATGAAAATATAGTATTTTTAAATTAGAACTTCAGATTCAAATTTTGCTGGTTTATCACAATGAATCAAAGAAAATAATGTTCCCCTGGGTAATCATCATGTTTACCCAGATCAGAACATGGTAGAGTGAACAGTCTCTCTGTGGCTGGGAGTTGTCTGGCTGGGTAGAGTGGATAATTATGTTTCATTCTCCCTCCCCCACACCTAACCATTTGCTTTGCTTTAATTTTGCCCTAATTACCCAGAAAATTAAGAAGAAAGTGGAGTCCTTAGGTTTTGGAATAATTTAGACAAGGATATATATTTGGTGTGGATTTAACAGTTTGTTTGGTGTTTTTTTTTCAGTCTTTAAGGGGCTCTGGATGGAGGTGTTTGCATAGGCCCAGGGGTCCCTGTAGTGATTCTCCCAGGATGGATATTTGGGCACCCACATCTTCCTTGTTAAGGGTGAGTCGTCTTACAGCTGAATTGCAGAAAACTAGCAGGAATTCCACCAGCTCAATCAATGGCATCTGCCTACTATGTACCTATACCTGTTCTGCATATTGCATGTACAAGTAAATTGTGATTTTAACTGCAATCGTGAATTATTGAGCATTACTGTGTATTTTACATATGAGGCTTTTAGTCAACTCACAAGGGTAACTATTATCCCTGATTTAGAAACCAAGGCAGCATCAAGCAGACTTCACCTGACATCACAGAGGAGCCGGGTGTCAGGCGCGGGCATCTGACCCCAGCACCTGGGCCCTTAGCCATTGCCCCATGCTTCTTTGCACACATAACCAGAGACAAGGCAAATTCAGAGTTGCTGAGCATCACCCAGGGGCCTAGTCTTGCACCCTCGCCTTTACTCATATCATCTCACAGAAATCCTTGTACCTCTTGAAATAAACCTGCCAAGTTGGTGCTACTGACTGTTTTCCAGAATGAGAAACCCAAGCTAGTCAAGGTCATGCCCTCTGTCTGTTTCCAAAGTGTGTGCTGTTCCCACCACGGGAGTGCACAAAAACGCTGTGCATCCCATGGTGGTGGACTTAGGAAGAAGAGACCCCAGAAAGAACAGCAGCTAGGACCAAGGGAGACCATACCACAAGTCAGCCAGATGTGACATCCATGCCTGCCTTGGGATGGGGGATGTGGGTTGCCCTCTCGCTCTGGTGGGCTCCATCACCCATGTGACTGGTCCAGGGACAGGGGTCTCTCAAGACTAAATGCTCAGACTGGCTGGCTGGGGAAATTTAGGGGATCTAGTCACCATGCCAAGTCCCCGCCCCTTTTACGTAAGATCACAGAAAGGAAGAAATCTTCTGCTCTTGAGGATTTGCATCACAAGAGGAAACAGCTCCAAAATGTAATGAGCTCATCAAAAAGGCCAAATCAGGTGGATGGAGAAACCAGTTCAGGAAGGGAGAGTCTTCTTTTGAGGGAGATTTATTTTTAAGCTTAAAAAAGAGAGAGAGAATATAGCACATGAAATCTGCCTCATCTCACAGCCTCATCAAACCTATGTGGTCATCAGACCAAAAAAAAAAAGTTTCCTTAAATATTGCAAGACCGACGACTTGAAGAGTCTCTTTCCCCCATGGAACATTACTCTATTTTTTTTTTTTTCCTTTTTGCAGCTTTAGAAAAATAGATAATTACTTCAGTTAATTTCAGCAAAACAGTTCAAACTCATCAGGGCTGAACAAGTATAATTTACTGCTCCTTCTGACTTATTGTTGTGACTAGATGTGGATTGATGATTAAAGTGGTAAACAGTACCATTTCTGTAAAATGGCTGACTCGGCTGCCAGCGTGTCAGGGGAGCCACCTGCCCCAATGGCTCTGCCGAGATTGTGCCTGCGCTCAAGGCTGTCAACAGAGAATGTAAGTCTTTGACAAGGTGTTATCTAATTGTGTTTTTAAAAGCCACGATACATACATCTTTTAATGTGTCACTTTAAGCAGCCAGAGAATTTCTTTTATTAAAAAGTACAAAGGAAAAATGAATGCTTTGCATTTTCTTTTTTTCCCCCCTCTCTCTCTCTGTTATTTTTTTTTTCCCTTTCCCTTTCCAAGCTCTGCCCTTTTGCAGTCATTCAGTGGAATATATTTTGCTTGTTAATCAAATTGGCTTTTATTTAAATGGTTGCCCAAAATAGCTCAGCCACATTAGGACTGTAAGAAGAAAGAATAGTTTGTCCCATAGACGGTCTTTGCTCCGGTCTTGGTGGGAGTTAGCCCGTGGTAAAGAACGAACCTTCCCCGAGGCTCTGAACCCTGAAAGTGAGGGGTTGCTGGGGCTCCCTTGAAAGGCTGACCCTCAGAAACCCCCGCCTTCTCAGGGGTCCTCTCTCATCATCCCCTGGGCCCTGTGCTTCCTTTGTCCTCTCTCCCTCCTCCTTCCCACTCAATGTTTGTCCAAAAAACATTGAACCCCAAAGAATACAGGTCTCCTCTTGCCAAGTAACATGAGATGCGGCCAGGAAAGGGCAGCAGCCAGTTGGGGAAGGCCCCCCACACCGCCAGCACAACCGCAGAAGTCAAGACCACCCTGCAGAGTTGGATTTTGAAAGAGCCAGAGCATCGGTACCATCACTTCATGGCAAATGGGGAAACAGTGGAAATGGTGATACACTTTATTTTGGGGGGCTCCAAAATCATTGCAAATGATGACTGAAGCCATGAAATTAAAAGACACTTGCTCCTTGGAAGAAAAGTTATGACCAACCTAGATAGCATATTAAAAAGCAGAGATGTTACTTTGCCAACAAAGGTCCATCTAGTCAAAGTTATGGTTTTTTTTAGTAGTCATGTATCCATGTGACAGTTGGACTATAAAGAAGGCTGAGCACCAAAGAATGGATGCTTTTGAACTGTGGTGTTGGAGAAGACTCTTGAGAGTCCCTTGGACTGTAAGGAGATCCAATCAGTCCATCCTAAAGGAAATCAGTCCTGAATATTCAACGGAAGGACTAATGCTGAAGCCGAAACTCCAGTACTTTGGCCACCTGATGTGAAGAACTGACTCAATGGGAAAGACCCTGATGCTGGGAAAGATTGAAGGCAAGAGAAGAAGGGAACAACAGGGGATGAGATGGTTAGATGGCATCACCGACTTGATGGACATGAGTTTGAGCAAGCTCCAGGAGTGATGGACAGGGAATCCTGGCGTGCTGCAGTCCATGGGGTCACAAAGAGTCAGACACAACTAAGGAACTGAACTGAACTGAGAGATTTCATCCACAAAAACTGCCTTGGAGAAGGCAGTTCGGGGGACGAACAAACACAGTCTATCAAAAACGGGGTTCCTGCCACCATCACCATTTCCTGAGGGATGGCTCACTATGAGGCTGTGCCCAGCGCCTCTTCTGTGTGTGGAAAGCCAGCAGTCAGATCACTATCAGGAAGTGGAGGTCATGCCCGCAATTCAGACTAATCCCAACTCCTCAGACCAGGCTGGCTGAACCACAATTTGGCTCTGTGCTTCCCCGGCACTGCTTGGGGAACTGTTTCTCTGCTGTGTCCACCATACTGCCTATACCCAGGACCCAAGCTGGAAGCATGTGACACAGAGACGCAGCCCTGGAGGAACCCGCCTGCCACGGGCAACTCTGAGCATACACATGAGGCTTCTTGGTGTGGGTGCCAGGGGAGAGAGGTTTCCAGGGGAAAACTGGAGGTGGTCTGGGGTGCTTCAAATCCTACCCCTCAAATTCACACACAGGTTCATCTAGACAGCTCCTCTGGGCCAGACTGACTCAGGTATTGGCTTTAGTGTTCACTAGCTCAAATGCAAGTTTCTCTCTTGAGAGAGACAGAGGAGGAAGAAGAAATAGGGAGGGGAGGACGCAGGCAAGTCAGCTCACTGACACAGGGAGGGGAGCAGGGGCTCAACCAGGGACTGCCTGGGCATCCCTCCAGGAAGCCTCACTGGACATCTGGGGATCTGGTCCAGGGAGCTGTTGAATCTGTCATAGTCAGTGTCACTCAGTGAGTCAAGCAATTTGTTACCAGTTATGCAAAAGAGACAGCAACCAGTGATGGAGGGAGCCGAGGAGGAAGGTAGGAGGGAGGCCACAGTGTTCACCCAAGAGCTGGGCCAAAACTGAGAAGACAAGGAAGGGGCAGAGCCCTCAGCTTGGCTCACAGATGTCTGCCCAGGTCATGGCCCAGAAGGCAGCCTTGGAGACCAAGCTGGCATGGGCCATGGGGTCTGACACCTGTCTTTCTGCAGATGCCCCCATGGGGTACCCATAGGTGCATTAAGAAGCATGACTGCCAGAATGTGTGAACAGATTCTGGGAGAGTGGGTCAAATGGACTTTGTGTGCTGGGCATGCATAGCCAAGAGGAGAGATGAGATCAGGGCAAACAGTCCTCTGAGCTCGCCTCCACATGGAGCCCTCTGTAGTCTTTGCCGGTCCAGAGAAACTGAGAGAAAGGGCTGTGGATCACCGATGGCACTTTGGTATTGACAGTTTTAGTGCATGATAGCCCCATGGGAGATGTTGCATTTGACATGACACAGCTTGTAAGACTGAGAGGGTGAGACTGGGAAATGAGGCCATGGGACAGTCGATATCTTTAAGTCTAGAGTTTTCTCTCTTCTTCATCTTCTCAGAATCTCGAGGGCCCTACTTTGAAAGGCTCATTCTATCCAGCTATCTCATGCCCTCCAAATGCTCTGAAGACTTGCCAGGCCAGCAGACCCAGATCTCAGGCTCAAGGCTGTCTGGGGGGTCACTGCAAGGTGGGTGAATGACTAACCCTTGAATGACAGCTAATCTCCCTTCACAGAACCTTGGAGTTTCAAGTGAGGGTGGAAGAGCAGTGGGAAAGACAAGGGACAGCAAAACTCCATTGCTTCCAAGCCTGCCAGCTGGGGTCAGAGCCAAGGCTGGCCTCGCCAAAACTAGACGGGTTTTGATCTTCCAGAGAGTCACCCATGTTTGCTCTGCCTGTCTACCTCTTTAGGAAATGCTCCATTTCAGAAAGTGGAAATCATTTGTGAGAGAAGCTGCCTTTGGGATGCTAGCTGTGGCTGGGCTGTCTGCAGCTGCAGAGACAAGAGCTCATGGGGCTATCCATAGAGAAGTTTGGGGAACCTGTCCTGGGTCCCCCCATGTGGAATATTGGGTGACTAAGCTACGGGGTAGCAGATGGCCTTTACATCATGGCTCACAGGTGTTGTTCTCACCACCATTCTTCCTGGCTACTCACGGACCAGCAGGAGCGGCCCTGGAGTTTTCAAAGAAGGGAAATCTACTCCAAGGGAGAGCCCAGTAAAGCTGGGACTGGCCTGGAACCAGACTGACACCAAGAAACAGAAGCCCAGCAGGCACTGAGAAAGGGAACAGAGCTGGGAGGCCCTACTGATCCATTTGGACAACCCTCCACTTGTTCCCACCCTCACACTGACAGATGCAGGTATTCTGAGTGGTTTTATGCCACGCGGTTTTCACACAGCCTCTTCTCTCTGATCCACCAGGCTGTAGTTATAAATACTTGATAATGTTTGCATGAAAGGATCTTTTTACAACAGGTGTAATGAAGGGTTCTGTTCCAGATATATGGGAGAAGATGCTGAACCTGACGATGGCTTCTAAGTGGTATGAATGTGAAAAACCTTAGCAAATAATAAGCGCATTTCTAGCTTTATACCTGTTTATTTCACACTTTCTTTAATATACCAATTATTCGTGTAACACCTAACTGAGAAATGTGTTATATCTAGCAATCACTTATAAGAATTTGCTAAACAATAGTACAACGGATGTGTCCATCATCCAATCATTTATCATCCTTCTATAACCATGAACTTTCTGGCAAATGAGGGGTAAAGTTGATTTAATCTTTGGGTTTAGAAAAAAAAAAAAACAACCCAGAAGATATTTGTGATTATGAGACATTTGCTTTTCATTTCCACAGCCAGTTAGGATTCACAAACATGAAAATCCATTATGGAATGGTGTGTAAAGTGTGACGGCGTCTTGTTCAGTCAATTAGTGAGCTGAGCCTGAGTGTGCTGCTTATCCAATAATCTGCATCTTTAGTCTGACAAAAGTAAAGAAGATATTCCAAGAGATGGGGAATGGGTCGAGGGAGGCCTTGATTCAGTCACACATCCAGACACCTGTTTGCCTGACTTATTTTTGTTCCACATCCTGAAAATGGGCCCAAGAAAAGGAGGTAATCAAACAAGTTACCAGAATGGGGATGGGAAAATACCACTTCATTCCCAGGTGTTGGGCACCCCTGGGCTTAAATAGTCTCTCCAAGTTCTACTCCTTGAAATCTTTTGTCCCCCTTGACACCTTGATGCAACACCAATGGATAATTTATCCTAAAATGGATGCTATTTTTGCTTTGCAAGGATTTGATGCATAGTGACTTGTGCATGGAAATTACCCTGCACATCTGTATTCTGATTATGATATTTAGTGCAAGGGTCATGAATAATAATATTGCTAAATATGCTTATTGCCATCTATAAATAAAGGTTATCACACCAGAGAAGGTTTTGTTGTGGAGTGGCAGAACAAGGCAGGTTAGTTGCAAGACAATAGAGCTTTAATTTTAACATGAAAATAAATACTTAAATTTATAAATATGCAAATGATTTCCAAAGTGCAGGAAAATGCACTGCACCTTACCTGCTCAGCAAGTACTAAGCTTTCCAAACCACACTGGGAAAGTTTTCCAAGGCCACCTTGTGAATGTTGAAAACAAATTTTGAAGGACAGTAACCCTCTCCGAGGGATGTGTTTCTCTTAGATTTTTAATAAAATTACCCTTTCTGATGGAAAGCCCAGAACGGCCTATTCCCTTCCCAAATTACTCCAGTGACCCTTCAAAGCCAGCCATTCCTCGGAGGGGTGGGTCTGTATGGGAGAGTTGAAATGGGGTGGCTGAGAAGGGTGCATGGAAGAGAAGGACTTGGCAATTCCATGGATGGATCATGAGCAGTAAGGAAACCCCAGATACCTGCCCCTTGACATCTCAAACCAGAACGCTGCTTTGACAAGAGCAATGGCCATTTCTTATCTGCTTCTGGTCCAAGCTCTCTGCCTCCAAATGGGCGGGGGCCCTTGTCTTTGCCTTTCTCCTGTGAATGATCAGTTGTCTGTCAGCGCTGATCCCACAGTCTGGGAAGCAAGGCCAGCTGGGCTGGGCTCCTCTGTCTGTGCACAGCTGGGGCCTGCACAGGGCTGGGGGCACTCAGGGCACACCAGAAGCCCTGGGTCTTTTCCATACTCCTGCCAGCTTCCTGCTACCTGGGACAGTTTTCATCTTTTCTTCCCAGTGGCCAGCCTTCCTTCAAACAGCTGGCCATCAAAGAGGCTTTGTTAGTAAGTGCTGGCTTAGTAAGAACTACAGAAAACAAACACTAGACGTGGAAGGGTCCTCTGAGACACTCGAGTCCACACCACTCACTCTGCCACTGGGGAAACTGGCCCTAGAGAAGAAAGGGGCTCTGGAGGGAGCTGGTACAGTGACGCCTCGGCCCATCTCCTGGGCTGTGTTTTCACTGTACCTGGGCCCGCAACATCTGGTAGAAAGAAGGGTGCCTATACCAGCTCTGCAAGAGGACTGTAGACTGTGGTGCAAGCTGACAGCATGGGCTGGGCAGAAAAAGTTTAAAATCCACCATAGAACCCTTTTCATGGAGACGATAAGGAGAAACAAAAGTGGGAGGTCTTGCCTTCCCAAAACCAAATCAAAGCCAGGGTTTTCAAGGCCAAAAGAGCCATCCTGAAAGGCAATTGGAGCAACAGAAAGATCTGCTTGTCACCCATTCTCTGCCCCAAAACACCAAGGACCGAGAGTCCTGGGAAGAAGACCTCAGAGGAACAAGTTGACTATGAGGACACTGTCAGGCTCTTCCCAACCAGGAGTCACCAGGAAGAGAGGACAATGACACTCCAGCATCCACTGAGCATGGCAGATCAAAGGGCCTGTGAGCAAGGTCCAGGGCACAGGCACAGCCCGAGTCAGCCCTGACACAGGCAGGTGGGAAGAAGGGCAGGTTAGCTCGTCCAGTCAGCAAAAGCGGGTCACCTGGAGGAATCCACAGGGCCGGCTCTAAAAGAGTCAACTTCTCACTCTCTTAAATGAAGATCCTTTGTGGCAGCTGCTGACAGCACCCTACCCAGACCCCCCTCCACGCACACCTCTGCCACCAAAGGCTGCTTGGAGGGACACACGGAAATTGCTGTCAGAAGGCATTTTTTCAGGATGTGGAAACATGCACAACCCACACGCAGCACTGGCTGGAAGTGCCGGGGGTTTCATTCCCCTGGAAGAAACCCCCAGCCAATAGGGAGTGGAGAGGTGGGGGTAGGTGCCCTGCTTCCCAGCTCCTCCACTGGGAAAAAACTCTGAGGCACATTCTAGGAGCGTGGAACACCAGTCACCGGCTGGAGATGTACCCTTTTTCTTGCCTTCCCTTCCTTGTCTCACTTCCCCACCCCCTACCTGTCCCTCCTGAGACCGTGCCAAACAAAGGACTAGCACTAAACTATCAGACATCCACGACCTGGGGACAGTCCCTTGAAGGAGATACACTGATATCACAACTAGTTTCCCCAACAGCAATGACTGTCAAAGCAAAGCAAGAGTTGTGGTCGGACCCCCTCAAGTTCACAAGGAAGTCTTAGAAATATCTCACTGCTTGAGTGACCTGCTTAGTGGAGGCGTTGATCTGTCATCTCCTGTGGGAGGAGTCAGCATCACTGCCCCTCATGTTCTACCAGAGCAACAAAGGTCCACTGCACAGAACGCCGGGCTCAGCAGGGTCCTGGGTGGGGTTGAGCCCTCCCTCCGGGCAGTGTGGTCACCGCAAACAGCCCTCCACACAGCAGCAGTGAAGCACGCTCCCAGGTGGGAAGTTGCTATGCACTAGGAAGTCCCTTCCTATTCTGGACTATATATGTTATCCTCCAGTTTCCCACCGGGCTCTGTTCTGAGGTCTCCTGGGGACTCCAGCACATCCCAAGACAACCCCACCCCCATCACCAAGCCAGCACCTCAGTGGCTTCCTGAAAAGCCCTCTTCCTACAGCCACACCTCCTATCACAGTGCCCAAACTGCATTTATCTTCATGATGCCTCTGGACCATCACCATATTCTCCTATCACCTGTACTAGCATTTCCTTACTTTAAAAACCTAACTTTTTTTATGCTTTACATTTATTCTAAAAGGAAGCGTTCTATCAGAACCGTAAATGGAAAGCCAGGACTACTCGACATAATTAGGGAAGTCACGCTAATGAAACAATGAAAACAGGAGCACATTACTCAATTCCAGCTAGAATCAATTGCTCCAAAAGGCTCTGCAACTAAGACCTTCTGTCTCTGGGTTAAAAACTGTAATCAGCAAATGCTGGGGAGACATTAAAGACAGAGCAGCACCAAAGCCATATTTTCTTCTTGGTTTGAATCAGAAAGGTCAGAGAAAACTGAAAAGGGAATTCATCTCCCATGACATTTCTGTAGGCTGTGGTTCATCTGAGACGATTACCAAGTCCTCAGTGAGTGGCATATGCCCACATGGGACACATTGCATGCAGCTCCTCTCCTTTGCCTGACCTCCAGTTTGTCAATCTTCTCCCCAAATGGGGCATCTGGGACTATACTGGTGCCACCTCGGTCCTACTGCTGACCACTGAGGCCAGGACACTCATCTTCTTATTGATGCAGGCAGGACCACATCAGTGTCGCAGGCTCAGGGTTGGGCCCGGCCTGCCACTGCTGCAGAGATTCCAGGGTCAGGCTCCGCATCACACTGCCTCTTCTGCAAGGGTGCTGCCCGCCAGAATGGCCCCAGATGGCCTCCTGAGCTGGTAAAGATAGGCCCTCAATTTGACCTCCAGCCTGGCAGGTGCATCTGCAATTCAAGGCACAGCTGCTGCCCGAGGGAGCTCCCTGGGAAGCCATGTGTTGCTACCGGATGAAGATTCAATGTGCTTTGCAGCTGGGGCCTACGAGATCTAGTGGGATTCTCATGGGAGGAAGCGGAGTGCCACAGGTGGCAACGCCATGCGTGGACCAATCAAGTGCAGTAAGTCAGCAAACAGAAGTACCTTCTTTTATACAGTCTTTATTTATTTTTAATTGATTGATGATTGCATTACAATATTGGTTTGATGCCTATCACACATCACCATGAATCAGCCATAGGTGTACATATATCCCCTCCCTCTTGAATCTCCCATCCTCTCCCACTCTATTTGCAGGGCAGCAATGGAGACGCAGACATTGAGAGCAGACTTATGGACAAGGGTCGTGGAGAGGAAGGAGAGGGTGAGATGAACGGAGAGAGTATCATGGACTCATATGCACTAACGTATGTAAAATAGGTAGCCAATGGAGATTTGCTGTATGACTCAGGGAACTCAAAACAGAAGTACCTTTTTAAACGTACTGAAGCAACTTCACTCGACCCTGTGAGCTGCAGAGTTAGCACTGTTGCAGGTTTCAAGCTGAATGGGGACTAAGCAGGTCCGAAAGGGTTTGCAGCCCATCGGCTCTAGGCTCCTCCCCTCTCTCACCTAAAGGGAGCCCCACCTTGCAGATGCCACACCCACAGCCATCACCCTGGCAGCCGGGGTTCCCTGCAAGGATGCTGCCCTCTGAAACACGACCTGGTAACTCATTCAGGGAGTGAACTCTCCAGGCTCTGAGGCTGAAGATCAGTAATAGCTCAGTTGACAATAAAGGATATGAGTGACCACAGGTTGGGGAAGGCTGCCCGGACTGTCTTATCTAGAGCCTTGGGCCTGCGATGCCTACTATGCCCTGAAGCAGACACCAGGCACAACCTGCGGGCAAGGACCTCAAGGGCTTTCTGACAAGTGGCGGAAAATGTGCTTGCCATAATTAAGAGACTTGGAGAATGGGAGAGTAATGCCAACTGATCTTGATTTAGTTGGGAAAATGCATTCTATCATTTGTTGTTAACTATTAAAGTCATTTAAACCCTTCTGAGAATAGATCTAACATCGGGTTGCTTTGAAGGTTTGATATGTCTTGTAATCCATAGATTATTGAAGTTAATTTCTCTGCTGAGATCCTGCTATCAGTGAAATTGCATGCATACTCAAAAATTGAAGGAAAAAAAAAAAACAAGAAAGATTTTTAATTGGATTCCTGCTACGCCTCAGTCCAGGCAAGTAGCAGTGGTGGAAATGGCTGGATAAGGGTCTAGAAGGAAAAGGGCATCTTAACCCCTTGCAAATCTTTTCCCAAGATATGTGTGGATGGAGTCATGTTATTTGCACACAATTTGTCCTTCACTCAGTAATCTTTCTTGGTTGTTTTTAGAGAGTCCCTTATAGGATAAGATAAAATGGCCAATAACAATGGGCTGATTTATATCATTGTGAATCATTTTTTTCCATACTTTAAATTAATTTTAATTGAATCTCATCCTCTGGATTTTCATTTGCGTCTAAATGAGTTTCAGTTGTAGAGTGAGAATGCAACTGACTCCAAGAGTTGACAAGTTTTAGTGTTTTGACTGTAGATTATTATATAATGTTGACAAATGTTTCTTGGACTACAATACTACCTTTCAAATACCCCTGGTACTCTCAATCCACACAACAGTTTCTAGGTAGGCCAAAAGCAGGCTAACTGTGTTAAAAATATAATTAATTTCCAGAAGGTGCAGTTGCCTCGAGAAGTGATTGCAAATAATTTACCCATTTATGATCATCCTTAAGAAGTTGGCTAGCTGGGAAAGCCATTTAAATATGATACTCAAAATTGGAACTGGCACCAAGTGCCAGAAGGAGAAACAAAGGAGGGACGGAAGAGAGGAAGGAAGGAACTCTCTGGCTTTCTGGGCTGGTTTGCAAAGGGGCTCTCATGCCGGCCGGCTCCACGTCCACGAATTTGCCCTCTCAGCTCCCCATCATGGCTGATGAAATGCAGCCTTTAAACTGTCTTAGAACTTGCCTAAAGACACATTGCTACTGAGTGGTAGAGCTGGGATGCAAACTGACTACATCTAAGCATCAGGATGGATTTGGGGGTCTGCGGGAGCCTGGGAGTGATCTTATTGACTGTATAGCTCAGGAACAGTGCCGGGCACAGAGTAGGAACTCAATGCCTATTTCTTGAATAAGTGCAGAAATTAGCTGTAGCACTTAGTGCTGCAGTGTGACAAAGGCCCAAGTTGAGTTTCAAGTGTCAAGCTGTGTGGTACAGACAATGAGAGAATGTGCTATGGTCATCAAGTGGGAGAACGTGTGTCACCTAAGGTCAACAGGACAGGCTGCTGGAGGATGTGAGACATGATGCAGGCCTTAGAAGTTGGGTAAGTGGTGAAGACAGGAGGGCATTCCCAGCGGGCTGTGTCTCAGGGGAGACAGGAGAATGCAGAGGTGAAGATATAAATGATGTGTGTGGTGGCAGAGATGAGATTGGGCTGCTTGCAACGGAAGGCTTGAGATTAGCTTGGGCTGACTGTTGATTCTAGACACACAGAAGGCTGGTGATGCCAAGAAACAGCACCCACCCTGGGCCAGTGGCACTTGCAGTGAGTGGAAGGGCCGCTTCCCAAATTTCCAGTAATATTCCCAAATATCTAGTAATGCTTTTGGACCACAGGAGCCACAATCACTCTTCTGAAGTCTCCATTAATAGGCGAGGTTGTCAAGCCTGAAGAGTTATCTATTCATTCGTTTGTTGTTTTGTCCATCCATCCATACATTCCTTCATTTATTATTCAACAATAATTTTTGAGTGCCTACCCTGTGCCAGACACTGTGCTAGGAAATAGGAAGGCATTGCTTGCTGTCCTCATGACGTCTGAACTGTGCTTTGTAGAGATAAATGTCCACGGGTAGAGATACTCGCGTGCTTGTACTTAATCAGAAGCGCTGCTCCACTTCAGGGAAGGAAATCACATGGCAGGGCCACAGGGGAAGCCACATTTTCTACGACACCCAGACTAAACACACTGCAGCTTCACCAACAGCTTTCTTACCACTGATTTCTTCTCCTCTTGGTGCTGGGAGAATTAAGAGTGTAAATAACATGGAAGCTAAGAGGCGTTGTCTGCCTGAGTTCCACAGGGAGCAGAGGAGAGGGCCCTCCACCTGCTGGAAGTACTGTCGGCAAGACGCTGCATGCAGGAGCCCAGGCTCAGGGCCACCCTGGCCAGAGCCCTGATTTTGGAAGGAAACATCTGCTTGCACTAAGCAAGCTCCACGCACATGTGCCCTTGAGCATCTGGGCTGAGTGGCATGCAGGAGACCTCACACACACCCAACACCATACCCCTTCCTTTAAGAAGCCCTTTGTGGATGCGAAGTAAGATGTGGCACCTGCTTACCACCCTGGCCTGACAATGACCTCTCCTTATCTCAAAGGCAGCTTCCCAGGTGGCACTAGTGGTAAAGAACCTGCCTGTCAATGCAGGTGACATAAGAGACCTGGGTTCAGTCCCTGCATTGGGAAGCTCTCCTGGAGGAGTGCATGGCAACCCACTCCAATATTCTTGCCCAGAGAATCCCATGGACAGAGGGGCCGTGTGGGCTACAGTCCACAGTGTTACAAAGAGACATGACTGAAGCAACTTAGCACACATGCATGCATCTCAAAGGCATCGCTCTAGGCCCTGTGACCAGGCAGAAGGACCACTGTTGGGGCCTCTGGTGGCACCAGCTCAAGAGCCGAGAGAAGGGCCCGTGGTGCCAAGGCCCTTTCTCCCTGTAACGTCACCAGCATGGCCCTGGCTTGCTGGAGACCCCTCTCTGGTCACTCCTCCACTGGTCTTAGAAAAGCCACTCTGTGGCAAAGTTTTCCTTCCAACTTGGCCCGTGACTACTGATGTAATGGGGACCTTGGTGATCCATCCCTCCTGGCACAAACGGGGTACCTGAGGCCTAAAGAGGGTTTGAGACTTACTCAAGGTCAATCAAAGAATTAGTAAGAGAACTCAGGTCATCAGACATTGTAATTTTAGAAGCCTCAGAGTGTAAACAAATTGTTTCAGCAGCAAAATCTCCCCCACAACACAGTCCTTTGTAGATGCTCTAAAGAGCTTAGGTTCCATCCTTTTTGCTTGGTGGGTGCTCTGCCCATTGTTCTTCACTGCCTCAATTTCCCTGACCTGCCAGATTGCATTGCTTTTCCAGCTCTGAGCCAAAGCTTCTGGAGTTGATACTGAGTCTATTGCTGTGGACAGGGGTGGAAACTGCCTGGAAGCTGGTGAAACCCTGCTGGGCTTCTCAGCTTCTTCCCCATCCTCTCTCCAAGAAGTCTATTTGAACCCTGGGGACATCCACTTACTTTGGGTTCTTTGGTACCTGTCTCTCAGATGTAACTTCATTATTTTGCAACCTTACTTCCATTCTCAAGAGGCCCAGAAAATACACCAGAGGAAGAAAACAGTCCTGTCAGATGCTCTCAGCCTCTCTCTGTCCCCTGCAAGGGCTGCCTCTGGTCTTCAAAGCAAGTCTTCAACCATGACCAACAACTGTAACTTTTGATTATAGGTTTAGAGGCAGAGGAAGTTAGTTGAACTTACCAATTTGTTACCATTTCTTTTCCTAAAGAACTAATCTCACCTGTAGAGTAATGCTCAAAATTCTGCAAGCCAGGCTTCAACAGTACCTTAACTGTGAACTTCCAGATGTTCAAGCTGGATTTACAAAAGGCAGAGGAACCAGAGATCAAATCGCCAACCTCCACTGGATCATCGAAAAAGCAAGAGAGTTCCAGAAAAACATCTACTTCTGCTTTAATGACTATGCCAAAGCCTTTGACTGTGTGGACCACAACAAAGTCTGGAAAATTCTGCAAGAGATGGGAATATCAGATCACCTGACCTGCCTCCTGAGAAATCTGTATGCATGTCAGGAAGCAACAGTTAGAATTGGACATGGAACGACAGACTGGTTCCAGATCGGAAAGGAGTACATCAAGGCTGTATACTGTCACCCTGCTTATTTAACTTATATGCAAAATGCATCATGAGAAATGCTGGGCTAGATGAAGCACAAGCTGGAATCAAAATGGCCGGGAGAAATATCAATAACCTCAGAGATGCAGATGACATCACCCTTATGGCAGAAAGTGAAGAAGAACTGAAGAGCTTCTTGATGAAAGAGGAAAGTGAAAAAAGCTTAAAACTCAACATTCAGAAAACTAAGATCATGGCATCTGGTATCATCACTTCATGGCAAATAGATGGGGAAACAGTAGAAACAGACTTTATTTGGGGGGGAGGGCTCCAAAATCACCACAGATGGTGACTTCAGCCATGAAATTAAAAGACGCTTACTCCTTGGAATAAAAGCTATGACCAACCTAGGCAGCATATTAAAAAGCAGAGACATTACTTTTCCAACAAAGGTCTGTCTAGTCAAAGCTATGGTTTTTCCAGTAGTCATGTATGGATGTGAGAGTTGGGCTATAAAGAAAGCTGAGTGCCAAAGAATTGATGCTTTTGAACTGTGGTGTTGAAGAAGACTCTTGAGAGTCCTTTGGACTGCAAGGAGATCCAACCAGTCCATCCTAGAGGAAAGCTGTCCTGAATATTCATTGGAAGGACTGATGCTGAAGCTGAAACTCTTAATACTTTGGCCACCTGATGTGAAGAATTGACTCATTGGTAAAGACCCTGATGCTGGGAAAGATTTAAAGCAGGAAAAGGGGATGACAGAGGCTGAGATGGTTGGATGGCATCACTGACTCAATGGACATGAGTTTGAGTAAACTCTGGGAGTTGGTGATGGACAGTGAGGCCTGGCATGCTGCAGTCCATGGGATCACAAAGAGTCGGACACAACTAAGGAACTGAACTGAACTGAGTTTCACCTCTATAGTGGTTTTTATAAGATCTGCTTCAGATGGAATCTCAGATTTTGGAGGTTCTAAAGCAAACTGTCAATGCTTATAATTCCAGAAGCTAATTCTTTGTGGGAAAACATTTCTAGACGAAATGAGGACTGTTAGACTCACACAGGTCTTGGAAAGTGCTGAGCCCACCTGCAACCACAGCCACCCACTTCCTTAAGGCGTAACCTCTGCCCTGTACAGTCAGCAGAGACCTAGGGCCCAGGGCTCCGAGGATGGCCTCTGTGGAGTCACACAGCAGGGAGGGCTTGCAAAGAACTCCTGAAAGGGCTCGATTGCCTGAACACCAAGGATGCCCAGGTAAGAAAGAGTCCCTGGGGAGGAAGGAGAGTGCAGGAAGCCTCAAGGGCTGACCTGAGGCCTGGGGTTGAGCTGTGATTTCCTGAGCCCCAAGGTTTCAGGGCTCCCACAGGTCCTAGGACCCAGAGCACAGAGGACTCTGTGATGGCTGCTTCCCAGCCAGAGCATGTTTTGGCTGATGGACAGCTTGTCAGGGTCCTGGGCCCCACCCTAGCCATTCTTTAGAGAAGTAGATGGGGGTCTGATTTCCAGCTCTTCCCCACACTCCATAGGTGCACACGTGTAGCCCTGATCATGCACACACGGGTGGGCCACACTCAGGACTGCTTCTCGGGCATCTGATCCTACTGCCTTCAGCACGCCCACACTTACAAGGTCAGACTCTGGACCCTGGTTCCCTGAGAGACATTGTCTTCGTGCCATCAGTGGTAAGATGAACATTCTAAGGATTCGTTGCAGAGACTCCAACTTGCCTAAGAGATGGCCCTTTTACTGCAATTCAAACCCCAACAGTATAAGTAGAATCAGAGCTCAGATGCGGGTGCAGAAGGGAGAGGATGTAATGGCCTGTGGGAATGTCAGCCACCAGGGAAGATAGAACGTGTCCTCCATCCCAGAACCACGGGTGAGCATGGGTCTTCCCAGGGGAAAGACATCAGGAAAGGATGGAGGGAAAGGGAGGAGGCCAGTGAGGGGTATGGGAGGTGGTGGGGAGGACGGAGCTGTCATACTCAGAGGCACATCTACCTCATTCCAGCCATGCACCTGTGGAAGTCAAGAAGCCAGAAAATCTTTCCAAGATGTGTTCTGTGTTCTCAAAAAGAGAATCTACCAACAGAAAGAATAAGGCAGATTTCCTTCGTGGTAAGGAATGTCCAGTGGTGATAAAGCAGGCTATTTCAGCTTGAACCTCAGAACACACTAGAAAATATACTAGAACATCTCACTGTTAGTGGTGTCCTGAGATTGGAGGATTTAAGCTACCTTCTAAGACGTTTGATTCCATCCTGTTCACACCACTTGATGGGTCCACTGGGGATCTGGAGCTAGAAGGAAGTTGATGGATTGCACTAGTGGCTGCAAGCTTATACCTTCTTGCTTCATGCTCTTTTTTGGCCTCCTCCCAAGCTGACTGTGGGCTTGGCCAAGTGGCATGCTTTATTCAGTAGGCAACAGTGACTCTGTGCAGTGCAGGCATAGTCAGGCAAAAGTGCCTGTTGCATTTCTGTTTGCTGTCTTGGACCCTGCCTCTGACATGAGAACCAGTCCAAGCCAGCCTGCGGGGGGAGGAGAGACCCATGGGACAGAACCAAGTAACCCCAGCCAAACCCACCGTAGCCTAGCCTGTCCCCAGGTGGCCTATTAGCCAGATATAGATAGAGGCATTAGCAAGTCTGGTTAAGATCAATCGAGACTGGCCGGGATCAGCAGAATCATTTAGTTGACCCAAAAACGTAAAGAAAATATGTGTGGTTGTCATTTTAAACTGCTAAGTGTTTGAGTGGTTTGTTACACAGCAGTAGCTAACTGCTACAACTGTAGTGAGAAAAAAACAGTTTTAGTCATATGAGCAGGGAAAAAACACTTTGCCTCTCCTTGTTTTAGCTCTCTGAGCTCTCTTACATTCCAAGGATTGATCTTAGCTAGTCATTTTCTAGATATAATTAAAACAGCAACTAATACTACCACCTTCATAGCCAGTAGCTTATACCTAATGATCAGTGACTCAGCCTCAGATGCATCCTTTCCAAGCATGATATGATACAGCCACAGTCATGCTGTATTATCCCCATGAGAAATTTGAAGTTTAGCAAAGCAGCACAACCTTTCTGAGGTCACACAGCTACAAGTGGCAAAAGTGGGACGCCAACTCAGTTCTAGTTGATGCTAATGCTTGTCCTTGTGAATAGTGCCCTGCAGTACAAAAGTCTAGAGCTTGGACGACCCTCATCTGACAGAGTGCCAAACCCTGATCAATGAGGAACTAAAGCCCCAGCCCCATTTTAGGAATAATCTGGTGATGTGAGCCATGTCAGCCTCAAAATATCATTAGAGCACTGCTGTTGTTGTTGTTCGCTGTTGTTGTTCAGTCGCTAAGTCGTGTCCGACTCTGTGACACCATATGGACTGCAGCACACCAGGCTTCTCTGTCCATCACTATCTCCCAGAGTTTGACATGGACACCTGTCCAACAGAAATGATTCTGGAAGAGGACAGCTCAAGAGATATGTAGTCATGTTCTGTAAAACCAGGGCTTTTGAACAACTTGACTGCATTATCGGAGACCCATGGGAGAAGGGAGCTTGCCTTATGTCACACAATCCAACACCTTCAGAGTGGTGGAATCTGCTAGGAAAAAAGCAGGATGAGGCCAGGCTACGTCCTCAGCACTCTGAGGCAAGCAGCCCAGGATTAAAATTGAGAAGACCTGAACACATTTTCTTTGCAAGCCAGGCTCAGAACTCCCATGCCCCCAATAAGTGAATGAACTGAGTCTTAAATCCACCAAGCATCTCCATCTCAGGAAGCATCACGTGTTTTGCTGGCTGACTCCCCCTTCCCCACAAGAAACTTCCTCCAGTGACTCAGTTTCCAAACTTTCAGGTCCCCGAGTCAGATGAACATTCTTCAAAAATCTGAAATTGTAAGGCCAAAAACCCCTTCACATTCCACCTCGGAACTTTAAAACAACAATTTTATTTAGAGAGCTGATTTATTCCTAAGTAAATAGGATACAGTGTGGGTGAAGGCAAAGCGACTGGGAGGCAGTTATTGGATCTAGCAAGCACAAAAGCGGCACTGTTGCCAGCAGCAGAGGCTCTGCCGTCCCCGTACCTTTCAAAACTAATATGTAACCATATCTGTTTTAAAAGAGTGATTCATTTTCCTCCCATTGCCTGCGAAACTCTCTTCATCCCCACCACAGGAAACTTGAGTCTGATTTTAATGAGCTTCAATTGGAATGTGGCCTTTGAAAAGTAGTGCATTTGAAAAGATGGAACATTAAATTTTGTAATGATGTAAAACATCTTCAATTTTTGACAGGACAATGGTGCTTATTGTACTTTATGAGTCCACTGGCGATTCAAAGGTCACTTTGTATATGACTCCACAGACAGGGGCAGCACGGAATGAAAATTAGGTTACATGTGATCAGCTTTATTATTAATCAGACGAAAATGGATTTTTAACATTTTTCTAATGAGCAACAGAGAAGGAAGAAAATACCACGAATAAAACTACAGAGGAACAAGAGCGACCATGGCTAAAAATGCACCATGGCCATATCTAAAAATGCGCTTTAAATCTAAAATACTTAAATACTATCTCAAGGAATAAAATGCAGCTGCATATTTTGGTGTCATAAATACATAGGAAACGGGTGAAATACCTACTCTAATTTACTATCTCTGTCCTTTGTTTATAACTAACTAATGAACTGATTTCTCTGCACAGTATATTACCATGGTCCCCAAGAACACCACACTGGGTGAGGTGGTGTCACTATTTCCATGATAAATCCTGTTTTTCAGAGGTTTATAACTCAGCTGTAAATATGTAATTCAGACTAAAACTTGGCATACAAGGCCTCGGCCAGAAAGCAAATTTACGCTACAATCACCACTCCACCCCCATCCGATTTTTTTAAGCCTTTGTATGTATGATATTTTGGTGTTGAAGAGATGGTGTATTGAAATGGAAGGGGAGAAAAAAAAATAAGTTAGAGTTGAAAACTTGATTTTTTTTTTCGCTTCTTATTTAAATCAGAAGACTATTTTTCAACATATGCTCCACAAAGCATATGAAATAAATAAACTTCAGATCCCAAGGAAATAAAACCAGTGAGAGGTATATTTAAAATGCAGCTCTGAGGAGCATGTGATCGGAGAAACTGAGGCTAGCAGGAGCCAGCCTGGGTGCACATACCTAAAGAACCATGCTTCTCCAGAAAGGGCCAGCTGCTCTCCCTGACTGCTCGCCTGGAAGGAAGGCTGAGTTGCTCAGAGCACTGCCCAGGGTGAGAAACAGGTCTGAGCTGCGTACACATGCAGGAGCTTTGCAAGAAGCAAACCCCTCAGGACTCACAGAGCAGCCAGACCCGGAAATGTGCCCCACAGGGGGAAGCAGGGAGGGGGAGTGGATGGTGAGGGGCAGCGGGTTCCCCCTGCAACCAGAGCCTGCCTATCTAACCCAGAGTACCAGGTGTGAAAATGCAGTGCAGACACTTCCTTCTGAGACAAGAGGAAGACCACTTGTGTCCACCAGACAGCTACCTATGTCCCCAGGAGGTAAGGAGGAGGGAGGTGTATGAAGAGGATACGAGAAGGAAAGTGCAGTTCACCTGTGAACCTGGTACTCCTGGAATGTGAGGGCCGGGGTATGGGGGTGGGCAGAGGGAGGGCCTAGGTCAGATTTAAGACTGAGGAACTTACAGCAGGTGGAGGGGAGGCCCTAGAAGAGGACGGGGACACCGCACACAGGTCCTCAGAGTTCACGTCACCATTAAACTCGCATCTGCAGAGCCAGTCACTCACCACCTCCCTACATGGCCTCCTCTGCTCAGCCCCCACCATGGGCCCCGCCTCAGCACCAGCTGCTCACACCTGGCATATGTAAAGCTTGGGTCAGACCGCCCCATAATTTGTGGAGCCCACCACAAAATGAAAATGCAAGGGCCCTGGTTCAAATATTATTTAAAATTTTAAGATGGTGACAGCAGAGCATTCTCCTAAGCTTAGAGACCTTCTGTGCCCAGGGGCTGCAGAACCCCTGCGACCGGAGTCCCCACGATGGCCCAGCAGGCTCTGGACTGTCCCCGTGGCCCATCCCTGACCCTCTCCTACCAGTTCTCTTCTCAGCTGTATACAAGCGGCTCGTGACCTCAGTCCTGGGGCCTCATTGTGCATAGTGTGCTCCCCAGACCCTCCTATACACTTGCCAGCCTCCTTCATGTCTTTGCTCAAATGTCACCTCTCTTCATCTCTATCTCCCCAACACAGAGTAGCAACTCCACCAAGGCACTCCCCAAACTCCTTCTTTACCTTATTTTTCTCTAAAGTCTTATCGCCCCCCGCCAAGGAGTTACTTCATTGACAGTCTGGGCCCCATCCTACCCCAAGGACCTCCCTGTAGGGGATTTTCTTGACTGCTGGGTCTGCAGTGCCTGGAAAAGGAGCTGGCACAGAGACCAGGTAATATTTGCTGAATGAACAAACACAGGAAGGTGTCATGGGCTCTGTGATCTCGTTTCTCTCACTGGAGCCGATGCCGTGTACCTGGGCCCAGAGTCATCTGAGGGTTCAGACAGAGCAAGATGGGGTTGCAGCCTCCGCTGGCTGAGTTGTCCTCGGAGGAGAGAAGGTGAGGTGCTGCACCAGCCAGTCTCACCATTTGAAAGGGGCCCTTAGAGGAGGTAAGTGCTCGGTGGGCCAGAGCAGGGGAGAAACAGGTTTGTGGGGACTATGGCCACTTTGTTCATTCTTGTGCCAGGATGCTTGGAGGAATAAGTGGCATATGAGAGATGGTCCATAAATACCAGTGAATGAAATAGTAAATGAATGAACGAGACAATTAGTGACTGCTGCAGAGTACCTCCTGACTTTGTACCCTGCAGACTCAGGAACCCCTTGCTCAGACTTCAGGGGATGAGGGGTGGGGACGGCCCAAGTGGAGGAAGCCAGTGCCAACCTGTGCGGATGTAGACATGTCCATATAATACCAAGCCCGGGTGATGAATCTCAGCCCTTGGCCTCCCAGCTCTCACTCTTCCATGAAGGGCTGCATTTGACTAAATTCAAACCATGCTATGACTGTTTCCTACTTGCGAGTAACTCCAACAGGATTCAGCAGAGACCAGGAGGGGGACGTTCATTGATTAAAAATGTATTACACACACACGTGTGTACACATACACACACGCCTACATATACTCAATTCTTGTAAAGTGCCTACACTCAGTTTTGTTAACTCACTAGGGTCTGGCCTGTCATTCTTCCCAACATGGCACCAGAGAGACTTCAATCTGAGTCACCTGTGTCCACATAAGCACCCCTGTAAGAAGAGCTCTGGAACTACTAGACTCCAGAAAGGCCTGGCATCCACACCTAGCCAACCTTAACTCTCCTTTTGCTATGCAAGCCCTCTGTCTGTGCCTCGCCCTTGGCAGCAGCAGTGAAAGGAGCAGGTCCCTGCTATTAAGACGAGCTGTCTACACTAGTCACACACCTTCTGGGGGCACCTACAAGCCAACCTCCCCAAGGAAACAATATTCTCTTGGGCCCTTCTTTTAAGAACAGCCCCTAGAGGCCTTGCACCTCTTCTCAAAGGCTCTCCTTCCCCAACTTTAGTCCATGCTTATCCCAGTCCTCTGTCGCCACGGTGAATCCTCCCCTATGTGTGCAGAACATCACGAATATTGCTGGGGGAGGGGAAAGCAGTCTATCCAGTTAACCGTTGAACTTTGAGAGCTCATAGGGTATTTAGGGTTGCTATAGTTCCTAATTTCACCTTTTGATGTTGGGAAGCAGATAGTGTCACAGCTAATACAAAAGGTGGCCTACCTCTTGTCTCCTAGAAAGGCGAGAATGGCATGAGATGCAAATAATAGAGCAACCAGCTGGGAGAAGACACACTGAAAAGCATTATCTAGAAATAGTTATTCATTTGAAAGCAGTTTGCCAGATGAGAACCAGATCCTGAAATGAGAACGGAGCAGCCAGTCTTGGCAAGAGGTGCCCCTGCACCTCAGGGTAGCAGCATCTACCATCACAGCCACTGTTGGAGGGCATCAAGGAGAGCTGAAGCTGGTACCAGCCAAGGTCAGCAGGGGGTGATGCTTCACAGCCAAAGGCTGGAGTGAGAAATAATCCTTAATGGAAAGTCATCTGTCTTTCTCCAAATAAACTTGACTCACATTTCCAAGGCTTCGGTTCACGTTTTCCAGGTGACTTGTTGGGTGTGGCCGTTAGGAGTCCTGACTAGCTCCAGCTCTCTACCCACAGAATTGCTAAGAGGAAGACTGTAGACTGTCTTCCAAAGAATGGACCCTGGCAGGGGCAGTCTTGGTCTGTAGAGATGAATGAGTCTCATCTTGGAGGACTTGGAGGAATGGCTGTCTTTTTTTCTCATGGTGTCATGTTCCCAAAGTCATGTGGCAAACTCTCTTAGTTTCGAGGGTAATTTGCAAGACTGGATTAGTGTGCAAAGAATCAGTCATGGTGCATTCCCAAGACCCAGAAATCCTCCAGTATGGTGGACCAGGCTTACAGGAAACACCCGAGTCCTGGGATCAGTTAGAGGTTTGGGACAGCAGAAGAAGCCCAGGGTTGGGAGTCTGGAAGCGTAGGTACCTACCCTGCCTACAAATAATAGGGCAAATCATTGTTTTCTCTTGGGCTTTCAGTTCACCCTCCTGCAAAAATGCAGAAGAGAACCCCAGGCTCAACTCTGTGGACCACACACGGCCATAGAGAAGCTCAATGAAATTTCAATGTCCAGGAAAACCTGCAGAAATGCTGGTCATACACACAATGTGCACAGACCTTAGAGCTAAGAGCCCCAGATGTCTGTTCCTTTTCTGCCTTAGGGTCTTTATCTTCACTGTCCCCTCTCTTGGGGCATGCACCCCCTAATCTCTGCATGGCTCCCTCCAGTGGTACCTCCTCTGAGAGGCCTCCCTAACTTAAGGATATGTGATCCCCACCTTCCCACATTACTCTCTAAGCCTTTGCTACGTCATCATCTTCACATCATTTATCATAAACTGAACTTGCACCTGTCTGTTTTTTACTATCAGTGTCCCCCATAGAAGGGAAGTCCCCTGAGGGCTGGAACTTCGACTGCTATGCTGGTAGCCCTCTCCCAGCTCTCTGGAACAATTTGATATGCGCTAAATAAATGAACCAGTGACCAAATTCACTTCCTGTTGCAGACTCTTTTTTTTCTAAAAGATTGGGAGAAAAAACTGCTTCTTCCTTCTCCTGCACCAAGCCAGTAGAGCCTAGATGGAGACTCCAGGAGCTCTCACTGTTTCCTCCACACAGCCTGAGCTCTGTCCTCTTCCACCTCCTTCCCCACTCCCTATGTCTGTTCCTCTGTTGTGATTCTTTGTCCAACCTCACAGCCTGCTCTTAGCACAGGAGCCTGGCACCCTCATGCGACCAATAGTCCATGAGTCCTCTCTCCAGGGTTGTGCCAAGAGCCCACCTTCCTAATGCGGGCTGCGTACCCGGGTCCCTGCAGAGATGAGCAGCCTCAGAAGCAGAAAAGATTTCTTTCTTTTTTATTTTTTATTTTCCAAATCAGGGCTCTTCTCAGCATTTTTGCAAGTGGCAGCTTGTTCTAGCCAGAGATGACTATACTATTTTGAACATATAGCATATTTGAGTCAGGGCTACAATAAACTAAGAAGCCTGCCTCTTACCCTTGCTTCTGAAGTGGCCTGGCCCCCTGTAGGGGAGGAGAGTAGTAAAAATTGCCCCAGCACTGCAGGAACAAGTCACAGGAACACCTCCCCTGCTTAGGTACCGATCCCCAAGAGGGTGAGGCTGCCGTGCCAGGTGGCAAAATGAGGGCCAGTGACAGGGACCTGCCTGGACACCTGGAAATAGCAGCAACTGTTGTCTCTGGTTCAACAACCAAGGGCAAGCCCTCTCCCTAATCTGCATCTGGAGAATGACCTCTAAGATGACTTCTAGCTCTGGATAGTCTAGGAATCTTCTGTTTCATTGCGGAGGAACCAATTGTGGCCTCAGTGAGCTCTAAAAGCAATGCAGGCTACCTAAGCAGCATCAGAGATGGGGGAGACTCAGGCATCTGGACTCTGGGATGGAGCTGGATGCTGGGGTCACATGGGTGCAGGAGGGTGGAGAAGCAGCAGGAGGGGGAGGCGTGGAAGACAGAAGTGTAGGGTCAGCACCAATAGGGTGGTGTCGGCTGGAGAGTCTGTATCCCCGTTGAATAGAGTGGGTATAGCCATTTGTATCTGCACTGAAGAAGGCTTTCCCTGGGAGTCGGATGCAGCTTCACTGGGACTCTTCTTTGGGAAGTCCCCAACTTTGAACCTCAGCAAAGCCAGAAGCAGACCCATCGAGGATGCCACCCTCAGTCTGTCGCTGACTCCCAAGGTCCAGAGGACACCCCCACCATGAAAGTGAGCCCAAGTCTGCTGGGGACACAGTCTGCGGGCCACAGACTCCTGAGCGACCAGCCTCCCAGGCCATTCCCCCTCTTCCCCCTCCAGGAGCAAGTCTTTTCTTAGAAGATTCCCTATGGGGCTTCTTAAAGTGAGAAATGTGCGAAGATGTGAAAAAGCCAGAGCCAAAAAAAATGGGAAGGGTGACTGTAAAAAGAGGCTGAGTGCAAACAAGCCGCTGGTGTCGGGCGGAGGCAGTTAGGAGCACCGCGGGCCCAGCGTGGGGCCCACTTGTCTCCTTTTGAGGAGCAGGGGACAGCTGACCGTTTGTCCACGGGATGTGTTTTGATAACTCCCAGAAATGAGAGGGTGTTTTATGGGAGGGTAATTGGGCATAATTCCCTTCATGACTTGGAGTCTACAGGCAGCGTCTACAGCTGGCTCTGATTTGGGACCATCAGCAGCAAACGCTATTTTCATGGCCAATTTATTAAAGACTCCATGTTTTTGAGGAGACATCACAAATACAAAAAGGGGTATACTTATTGATATGTTTAAAATATAGGTTTTTAACTCCATTCCTCAGCCCTGAAAAACAAAGTGAAGAGATAGACAGATCCAATTATGTTCTGACTAGTTTCCACCAGCCTGCCCAATGGGAACGTTGGTACATAGTTCTCAGTGGCGCTGAAATCTGCTTAGGAAAGCAACAAGTCCTTTGTTCCGTTGACAACAGTTATTACAATTAATTCATTTGGTGATTGGTACTTGAACTGAGTGACAAGGTGTTATTTTACCTCAGTAAAAGTTAAAGTGCTAATACCTACACGTGTTATAAGTAAAGCTGCAGGCTTGCTCTCCCTCGTGACGTGGGGGCGGGGGGTGCAGCGAAGAAAAGACCGACTCTGGCTGTCTGCTCAGAGGCCCCCTCCCCACACACCACTTCGAGGTGGGAGGAATGTGCTGCAAGTTTCTGCCTCCCCAACCCCAACTCCCACCCCGCCAGCGGGGTTTCTTGCAACGTTTTCATAAAGCCCTAGGGTCCAAAGGTGACATGAGCTGAAGGGAGGGTGTCTGCGGAGCGAGCCGAATGCCACAATTGAGTTGGGTGGTAAATCTTGTCATTCGCCTTGCCAACTACCCAGCTTGTAATTCCACTTGAGGGCCAGGTACTGACAGGATTCCTCAGTCCTGCACTATTGACACACTGGGCCTGATAACTCCTTGCATTGCAGGACACTGCTAACTGCCCTGGCCTTTACCCACTATCCCAGTAGCGCCCTCAGTATCTCCAGACATTGTCAAATGTCCCTGGTCGGGGGAATACTCTTGGTTGGAAACCACTGCCCTACCTAGCACCCCAGACTGTTTTTGTATAATAGATAGAAGGTTCAAGAACTCTCCTCTGATTTATTCTGTCTCAAGCTCTCTGGGCCCACCTGCCCCAGAGGCAGGTTCAGACCAGTGATCCCCATAAAAAGAGCACAGGAAGATAGTGGCCATTTCGGGCCATTGAGAGGGTGTGGGTGAAGGAGAGCAGTGGGGCAAAGGACTCAGCACCTGAGCAGGAATTGCAAAGGACATTTTTCCTCAGGAGCCCCAGGTGACTACACAAGGGCGCTTTCTGGTTACAGGACCTTGCACGCTCATCAGGATCTTCAGAAATGTGTGCTGTTGTTCAGTGATGAAGTCATGTCTGACTATTTGCAACCCCATGAACTGCAGCACACCAGGCTCCTCGATCCTTCACTGTCTCCCAGAATTTGCTCAAATTCGTGTCCTTTGAGTGTCCACTCATGCTGTCTAACCATCTCATCCTCTGCCGCCCCCTTCTGCTCCTACCCTCAATCGTTCCCAGCATCAGGGTCTTTTCCAGTGAGTGAGCTCTTCCAATCAGGTGGCCAAAGTACTGGAGCTTCAACATCATTCCTTGAAATGAGTATTCAGGGTCAATTTCCTTTAGGATCGACTGGTTTGATCTCCTTGCAGTCTAAGGAAATGTATCAGATAATAAATGCCTCAACACAAAAAGGTGTCGAGCAGAACTGGTCTCTACTCATTTTTATGAATTTCAATAATTATACACCAGGATTCAAAAAATTCTGGTCATCTGAATGTTCAGGCAGCTAAGCAGGAAGTAGAACCTTCTCTCTGCACATTTTTTGTATTGATTAGAAATTTAGCTTTTTACTCAGCTTTCTTAAGTAGACACTACCACACAACATGGAAGAAGGGATACTGGTCAGAGATGAGACCATCCTGGCTCTGGCTCGGGTGTCTCAGGAAGGACATATTTTCAGGAGGAGGAAGAATGGAGGCTCTGAGGAGCAGAGCTAGTAGGGATCAAACTCCTCCCACCTGTTCACCCATCACCTCCTTCTTTAGAGCAGTCCAGTTGGGTTTCTGTAGCAGAGATACACAGTGACAAAGTGCTAAATTCTTCATCATTTAGCCCAGATCCCAGTGCATCCTCTTCCCTGCCCCAGAGCACAACTGGATGTTGCCTGGGTCCCCAGCCAGCCCAGGATCCTCTCAGTATGAACAACTTAGTAGAACTTGACTGTACTGTATGTCTGCATTGGAAAGTCATGGACAGGGACCAGAGAAACCCTCCCATTTTTTTTTTTTTAAATTAGCAATATTTATCACCTTCTCAAAATCAATTGCATATTTTAAATGAAAACAAATGGCTGTTTCTAGGCTGATCGATACTTACATCTTTGCCTTTTAAAAAGTAAAAAAAACTTTGAATGTAAGGAAATCTTTATCTTTGTTCCCGTCAATCCAATTATAATATAGCTCAATAGTTAATAAATATAATCCTCTTGGTCTGGGCAGATCAGCATCATAAAAAATGCAAAGAAGTCCATGGTATCCAAGACCCTGTGTGGTAGAAAGCGGCCTCTTCCCTGTAAACTCCTGGCTTCAGTGCTTTTCTCCTCTCCTTCCTAGATGAGGAGCCGTTTATTCCTATTAAGTCTAAAGAAAAGGGTTTATATATTTAATGATTCTAAAACCCAAATGCTACCTACTATCTGCACAATTGCCATTTTATCTCTCTAAACTTCTCTGGTTGACGTTTTTAAAAGGGCAAAAGCAGAAAACCCTTATATAATACCTAATTTGTACATCTGCGGTTTCCCTCTGACTGGCACAGGCACCATATGTTTTTAATTATCATAATAGCCCTAA
This sequence comes from Antilocapra americana, assembly GCA_007570785.1. Taxonomy (NCBI): domain Eukaryota; kingdom Metazoa; phylum Chordata; class Mammalia; order Artiodactyla; family Antilocapridae; genus Antilocapra; species Antilocapra americana. The sequence continues at coordinate 1,162,717 of ML664203.1, forward strand.
AGAACCTGTTCGGTGGGAAACACATATGATCCTTTTATTACTGGTTTGTAATTTAAACAGTTTTAACAGAAAAGGTCTGGCTATAGGGGAGTGACAGGCTCAAAGGCCTGAGATCCCTGTCGTCGACCTCTGGAAGCTCAAGTTCAGATCCCACCCACGAGGCGGGACCTCCTTCCCCTGCTTGACAGAGGTAATTGGTCGCATGTGAAGCGGCTCTGCGGGACCTTTAAAAGACAGGATCTGTGCTCTCCAGTGACGCTGGGGTCTGGTCAGAGCCTGACACAGTGGGCAGAGGGTTGATAAATATTTTCCTAGTCTGACCTCTGCTGCCCTCACAGCTGGGGGCTGGGCCCATAGCAGCCCCCGTCTGGAGGGTCCACTCGTACCCTAGGCCACCCACTCTCCACTCTCCCCCACCTGGACCCCAGAGAACAACTGCAAGGTGAGGGGTCAGGTTTCCTTGAGGCTCTCTCACTTCGGGGAGGGCTGGATAGACAGTCTTTTCCTGGAGGTTGAGAAGTATAATAAATACAGTCTTAAAAATAATTCGCAGATCACGAGATGGAAGAAATCTTGGGATGGGGATGATCTGGTGGGACTTTCTCATTCATGACGAGGTGAGGATGCTGAAGGGACAGGAAGAGACCTGCTCAGGGTCACAGGCAAATCCTCATCCGGGTAGGTCACATGGAGCACATCTGACTGCACCCAGTGCCCCATCCTGCCTGCTCCCAGGTTCTACCTGTGGGTGCAATCTCTGCTTGGAATTGCCACATTTTCTCCCGGGACCCAGATCTACAGGATGGCAAGAAAAGTCTGTTTTTACTTATTTGTTTGTTGGTCTGCTCATTTTTGACATATCCCAAAAAAGGTTTAAGGGCTTCCCAGGTGGCTCTAGGGGTAAAGAACCTGCCTGCCAATGCAGGAGATGTAAGAGACCCAGGTTCAATACCTGGGTTGGGAAGATCCCCTGGAGGAGGGAACGGCAACTCACTCCAGTATTCTTGCCTGGAGAATCCCATGGACAGAGAGCCTGCAGAGCTACAGTCCATAGCACTGCGAAGAGTCGAAGAGTCGAAGAGTCAGACACGGCTGAAGCAATTGAGCACACGTACCCAAATAAGGATTAAAGGCATGGGAAAGCCCCACAGGGTAAGGTAACAAAGTGTCATCTTGGGGGAGCTCCACTGCCTGAATGAATCAGACCCTCGTGTACTTGCTGAGTCACCTGGGATAAGGTGTTTTCTCTGTGCCTCCATTTCCCCATATGTAAAATGGGAAGAATAAAAATTACACCTGCCTCATGGGACTTTTATAATATAAGGATTAGATGAAAGAATAACATTTGCGACTTTCACATCTATATATATATATAATTATGGTATTTAGAATTGGAGTTGGCCCTGGCACATAGCTAAGCATTTATTATTTAAAACCAAACTTGGTAGATGGAGGGATGGCTCAGAGGACCCGACCCTGTAGGTGACGCTTAGGCATGGGGAGATCAAGAGGATAAAGTCACGTCCCTAAACACCAGAGCCAAGATGCTGGGTTAGAATGGGACAAAACCTCCAGTTACAACTGCTTTCTGGCAAACTCTCAAGGAATCCAGGGGGCGGGGGCAGCGTTAGGAGCAATGGCCACCAGACTTTCTCGGGCTATCCAAATGGTGGGTCTGATTCCACTCAGCTGTCATGAAAGTGGCTTTCTCATTTCCACTACTGGTGGTTTTAGCATTCAAATGTGACTCTATGATATTGTATTACCTTGGTTTTTTTTTTCCTTGTCATAGCTTGATACTGAAAATGCAATACAGGTGACCTTTGAACAATATGGATCTGAGCTGCTCGGGTCCACTTCCACGAGGATATTTTTCAATAAATATATGTATGCGCTGCAAATGTATCTTTTCTTATGGCTTTTTTAATATTTCCTTTGTTGTATCTTACTTTATTATAAAAATATGATACATAATACATAACCCTAACTATTTATGTTGTCAGTAAAGCTTTCAGTTAACAGTGGGCTATTAGCAGTTAAGTTTGAGGCAATGAAAAGTTATACCCTTTTTGACTGTGTAGGGGATCAGCAACCCAAGTACCCTAATTGGTCAATTCAGTGTTAGTCACTCGGTCCTGTCTGACTCTTTGTGACCCCATGAACTGTAGCCCCCCAGGTTTCTCTGTCCATGGAATTCTCCAGAAAAGAATACTGGAGTGAGTAGCCATTCCCTTCTAGAAGGGATTTTCCTGACCCAGGGATTGAACCTGGGTCTCCTGCATTACAGGCAGATTCTTTACCATCTGAGTTGCCAGGGGAGCCCAAGTGTCATGAGTCAACTGTATATTCTAGAAGAGGAATAATCTAGCTGAAACTCGCTATCATCTAGCACATACTCTTTGCCAGGCTTAGAACACAAGACCTGACGTATTTCCGTACACTGAGGTCCTAACGCTGCCGGGCAGGCACCTGATACCTGGGTGCACTAAGCTGAGACTCAGGGAGGCTCTCTAATGGGATGCTCCTGGTTTGAGAAGTTGGAAGGCATTTCCAACGAGTAAAAAAGTAACTTTGGGCAAATCACCTGACATATTGTGGCCTCGGTGGCCTCATTCATAACGTGGCTTCTGCTAAACAGGTGAGTCTGGTTATGCAGAAGTGACTGGCAACAAGAAAGGCTGAAGAAGGATCAGCTGGCGTTGGGCCTGTGACACTGGAGTGGCCCATTTGCCTACAGGTGAGGCTGGGAGTGAGTCCATGACGTGCACGTCCTCCCATGCCACCCCATCTTTCCTCCTTCAGGATAGGCTTTCTTCAGGCGAGGAGGTGGGACAGTCAACCCTACCCTTGGAGGAGGAATGAAGGAATCACAAGTCCAGATCTGGCCCTCCGAGTGACCCCAGAAGACGAGAGGAAGCCTACTCATAAGTTTAAATAAAGGGGGAATAGAAAGCCCCCCCGCCAGAGGGACTGCTCTTTCCTTTTGGCAAGAAGAAGGCCAGATGGCCACCTTCATTTGAGATGTCACTTGTGACCTCCTGACTCAACAAACAGCAAGTGTGTCTTAATCAGAGAGTGCCCTTCCTGCCCACCAGAAAAGGCTACTGCTCCGACCCGCCCCTCAAGGAAACAAGCCCTTCTTAATCACAGCTGCCTCAAGGGGCTGGGAGAGGGACCCACAGGCCCTGGCTGACCCTGCGCCAGCACCAACTGTCCCCTCGCGCTGCCTGCCTGCCTGGGGCTGGCCCAGCTCGGCAGCCTGGCCACGTAGGGGCTGGGGTAAAGGCGCCTCCAAATTTCCAGTTTGGGGAATAATAACTCACATGACTTCGATCCCATCTGCACCCAGGGAAGGCAGAGCAGGGAAAGGAGCATAAAACACAAAGTTCCCACAGTCAACATCTGTCTTAGTGCAAACAATGGACCATTATCTTGTAAATAATTCTGATTAAGCTGCAGCGTTTCCTCCTGAAGCTGGCGGTGGGGAGCAGGGGGAGGGCACTGCTGGGAATCCGGCCTGGGCCACCAGGTGCTATGCTCAGGACCTCCCTCGGCCTCCTGCCCCTCACCTATCTTTGGGGCCTGAGCACCCTTGCCCTGCCCACGCCAGCAGGCCCTCTGACCACCTCCAAACCCCCAGGTGGTTTCCAGAAAGTTCTGCCCTGCCACCATGCTCTCCTTTCTGCTGGCTCTTCTCCTCTTCCTCACTCTACTTTCCACTTTCCTCCCCTCTCCAGATGCTACCCCCACCATGTTTCTTTGACTCTGTTCATACGGGTTTTCAGTTCTCGTACTATCTCCTTCCTCTCCTTTTATCTCCCCAGGTCTCCAGTTTCCTTTCTTCACACTGTCCCCTACCCTCCACTCCAACCTTCACCTCTCTCCTTTCTCTCTCCATCCGCACCTCTGACTCACTGCTCTTCCTCCCTCTCTCCTTGTCTGGTCCTTCCTGCTCTTGGTCTCATGGTGGCTGTCTGTCTCCCCTTCCTCCAATCCCATCCCAACCCTTCCAGACTCTCCCCAGGAGACACAGTTGGATTGGTGTAGAGTCAGGGGATTCTGAGGCTTACAGGCCCCACCTGCTCCCTGGCTCTCTCAGACCGTCAGGCCTGAACAAGGCCAACCAGAAGCATTGTGCCTGCAGGAACCCCTCTTCCCACCACTGAGAAACCCCTCGTGCCCCACCCCAGCTCCAAAGACCCTCTTCCTCCCGTGTGTCCCAGGATGCTGAGGTCAGCCTGCCTCTGCACCCATGCATCTCCTGTGTCATGAAAAAGAGCTGGGGCTTCCCAGAACTGCCCAACACTAAGGATGTCTAGGCATGCACCTGTGCAAAGGAGACAGGATTACTCAGTTTGCAAGGGTATTTATCCCAAAGCCCTCAAGAGAAGTCCCCTGGTGATTTAAATTGAATTGCCTGAGTGTGATTTTGGGATGACACCTCAAGCCCAAAGTTTCCACGTAAAAGCAAAAGCTACTGTATAAGAACCCTGTTCCTGCTAGTTTACCACTGGACTTTTTTTTTTTTTTAAATCTCCTAATTGTAAATCCTTTGTAGCATGAGAAAAAAACAAAACAAAAAAAACAAAACAAGGAAAAGAGGTCAGTTGGAGCCAACAGGGGTGATGTCTACACATCCCAGGAATGGGATCATTGAACCCTAGCACATCTTTTTCCGTGGATGGGATGGAATCCCAGTGAGGCTGTCTAGACAGAGGCCTTCAGGTGGTGAGTACAGATTGGCAAGCATGAGGGGCTCCATGCTCTGCAATACCTTACCCAAATTCTCTCCCCACTTGGCAAGGTCTTAGGGAGTATGAGTCTTCATGGCAACCCTGCCTGGGGCCTGCATGGCAGCAGAAATCCTAAAATAACTGAAATGTGGATGATCTGCCAACATCCAACTTACTCATTCAAATTCATTTTATTGTCTTGAATATGCACAACTGTATCCTTTGATGGATGACAAAACTAGAGGCAATCAACCCTAACTCTACGGTATAGCACAGGGAACTCTACTCAGTATACTGTAATAGCCTATATGGGGAAAGAATCTAAAAAGGAATAGATAAATGGATATGTATAACTGAATCACTTTTCTGTACACCTGAAACTAACAGAACACTGTAAATCAACTATACTCCAAGATATTTTTTTTAATTATACAAAAGCCAAGGAATGGAAGAGTTCAAAGTTGGAGACAGCACACACTGTCCCAAACTAGGGGGACTTGCTAGCCAACAGTGGCTTTGGGTGGCCACAGGAATGCTGAGGGTGGAAGAGTGGAAGGGTCACAGATATGGAAAGGAATGTGAATTGTTCCTCGTGCCTCGTGCATGCAAGATGGAGCATAGGATGATCCCTCTTTTCTCCATACCTCCTACCTTCCCCTCTAAGTGTTACTGGGTTGGAGTGTTGAGTGGGAGTGGGGGGCTCCCAAGAGGGACTACATACCGTCACACCCAAGAGGGACACCTTGGATTATCAAGTTAATGTCAGTAAAGCACTTGAGGAAACCTTAATCAACATGAAAATACTATCTTCTCAAGCTCCGATGTGAATAAAGTAGGTTGTAAAATGAAAGAAAGTTAAATAATCAGACTTTTCTTGCACTATTATGAACCCAAAGATCCACTTTTATCGACTCCCTCTTTTTAAAAAGAAAAGAATTTGACTGACTTCTAGAATTAGAAGGGAAATGCCTCAATGCTCTTCTTACGAGTTAATAAAAATCTCTTGATGAAGAAGCAAGTATTCATATGCCTCATTCTCAGACTGAAACCCCACATGTTCATGTACTTGTGGGAAGACCAACTTGGTGTCCACATCTGGGACCCTGCAAGACTGAGCGCTCATGAGGACTGAAGAACAGATGGAGTCATAGAGACTCACTGGAAAAGTCAAGGAAACAAGGATCCTGAATGCCACAGAATTTGAGACCCAAGAGGATACTGAGGGGACTTGTCCAAGCTCCTTGGAGCGTGACTGCTGCCGCTACTGTAGGTTCTCTGACCCCAGGGCCAGCCCTCCAGCCAGCCTCCAGAAAGCCTGGCCCTAAGCTCACTGCGTGTCCCAATATTTAAAATCTGCAGTTTGCTTCCCACCTTAGAGTATGTATCTGCCCTCACCCTGGGCTCTGGAAGACTGGTGACCCTCTGCAGTGCACCAGGGATGTAAAAATCCTCAGACCAAGGAATTCTGGCTTGTGCTGGACGCTGTCCGTGCCCGACCCCTTCCCCTCTGGCTCCCCAGGACACCAGTGGCCTCTTCTTTCTCTCTGATTGTGAGAAGACTGTGTGGCTGTTGGGTGAGATGCAGTGACTCGCAGCTACTGAGCGCTGCAGAGCTGGTGGATAAATACCCCAGCTTCTTCAGCCCTCAGGGGTCCTTCTGAGGTGAATGTCACATCATGTCCCAGAGGATCCCCGGGGGACAATGCCTAGTCCCTGAGCAGTGGCAGCCCTGTTAGCACCCTCACACATGCCTCCCAGGACTGCCCCCCACATGAACGAACTGCACCCAGCTTCTTATGTCAGGCTCTGCTCTGGTGAGACCCTGACTAGGTCAGCCATGGGCTCCTGAAAACTGAGAGGATTAATGGACTCCCCTTGACAGTAAAGAGCCCAACATTCTGTGAATCCCCAATTAAACACTGAGGCCTCTGTACCCCAGTAAGACACCTGCCTCCACCCGGTCCCTAGGTGCAGGGACAACTTGGGTGGCTTGTCCTCATGACTGCCCCAGTCCTCCCCTCAGGAAATGCAAAACACTTGAGTTCCAAAGAGGAAAGCAACTTGTCCATCATATAAAAAGAGCAATAATTTGGTAAATTAATTGCAAATTTGCTTTCCCCGCTTGGTTGCCTTTCTCCTTTTCTGTGGATAATTGAGAGTATATTATATTAATTTGACAACAACAGAAGTTCAAAAAGAAAACTTAACCCTGTGAGCAGTGGGTTACCATTAGATGGGTGTGTCTGACCAACTCCACAAAAAGCATGAACGACAAACCCTTCATACAGCCAGCCAATTTCTGGGTGCACAGATGGAGATTTTTGCTCAGGAAACTGCTGTGCAGAGTTTCCCAACTTTAACCTTGAGAAGGCACAGTTGGCTCTAGAGTCAGAATCCTCTCCAGCACAGACAACGCTATATGTTCAGCTGCATACCTCGGGCTGTAATTCAGTCATCGTGACATTTTTTTGAGAAAAAGTGACTATAGGTAAGAAGAAATCGTCTCCCAAAATTTTGACTCTTTTCCCCTGTGCTAGAGCATCTGAGTTTCTTCGAAACACGAGTAATTGAGGAAGTGGACTTGAAGACTAGTTTTCACCATGAGATGCACCAGCCTATTCCCACTTGGCCTATCCCATCTCATGGCACAGTTACCTCTTTGAAACTCCTTTCCCCTCTTTCCGCCTCAGACCAGTGGGCCATCCTTGCTTAGAAGGGTCTAGGCTTTAGGGCCAAGGGTTGAATCATAAGGGATGCTTGGGGTTGCCCCAAATCTGAGTCCAAACAGGTTGCATTTGTTGTAATGCCATGTGGGGATAGGGAGAGGGAGGCAGGCTTCCAGAAACAGGACTGCTGGCCCCTACGCTGAGCTGTGAAATGAAGTCAGCTCATTCCAGAGGCCTGGATGCACCCAGCTCCCTCACAGCCACAGACAGGATGCTCCCAAGAACACTCAGCTGGTGAGAAAGGAGTTCTTCCCCAGCAGCAGGGGTATGAGAGGGAGGTGGGGAAGAAGGGGGCAGAGGAGGAAGGGTTGTGAAATGAGAGGGGGTAGGAGGCTGGCGGCGACTCATAAAAAAATTGGAGGAGAGAATCCACAAAGGTCTCCTCTAAGCTTGAAAAGCTCCCCCAGGGGAGCAACCCAGGAAATACCCGCTGCTTTCGAAGTGGAGATGTGGAGACCCCGTTAGGGAAATTGAGTCCTCGTAGAGGGAAGAGGGAAATAGACGCCTGGATAGGGGGCTCCAGGGAACCTTCCTGCTGTCAGCATGAGGAGCCAGGATGATCTGTTTCCTGCAGCGGTTCTGTCTCTGTTGCCAAGACCTGGCCGCTCAAGCTGCACTGGACTCCCAGCCCCATCCCTGCCGGACTGGTGGTCTCGGCAAGGGTTCCCACAGTGCACAACGTGACTGTAAATGAAGAACAGTGCCAGAGACCATGTGTTCAACGCTGGGCCCTTCAACAGAGCCCTCTGGTCCCCACGGCATCCTGGCTGGGGGTAAAGAGGGTGTCCCTTGCCTTCACCGAGTGGATGGTGGTGAGCCCCTCCTTGGGAGCTGCAAATGTGGCTTCTAAAACCCAACGTGGCTTCAGGTCCTGGTGGAGAGAACAGGCTCACAGAGGCTTGGTATGTGTGACAAGGGGATGCAGGCTTCATGGAGCCATCAGAAAGTGGGGACCCAGGCAAGGGCAGGGATGAATTCTTGTCCCAGGGCAGTTCCCCAGACTCAGGTGGCATTGGAAACAAAGGCGGGATCCCTGACCCCTGGAGTCTTTCTTTCAGTTCAGGCTCTGCCTACACACTGCTGGTAAAAGCTGGTCCAGGTAGATGTGGCTGGGATCACTCGCCATACCTTAGCTAGGCATGTGGGTGTCACAAAGTTTTCCATCGGAACCCATAGTGCATGTTCTCAGCTTCATGGAAAAGTATCCTGTTCTCAGAATCTCTTGCTTTCACTTCTTATCTCTGATTAGACACAACCTAATCCTGTACTCTATGGTCTTTGGGGTTGCTGGGACAATTTCAATGAGACCTACTGAAGGGAATATTTCCAGCAGTCAAGGTGACAAGGTTGACCTACTGCTGAGCCAGGCATGTTCCAGTGGACACTTCTGGGCTTCCGTTCCCTTGTACCCAGGACACTTCATTTATTTGGAGAGGCGGGGAACATGCTTGGGGCTTCTGCCAAACAATCATAATACGTCCCCCACCCCCAGGACCAGTTAGCCAGGCAGCAGCACGTGCATGGAATTTAGAAGTTTGCAAAACATGCCCAATTAAAGATGCTTGGTAATACCGTTGAAGTGGCAGGTACCTGAAGCCCAGCTCATGGACAAAAAAAAAAAAAGCCTAAGCGATCATGGAAACGTGAAATCCTTGCTTTGTGCCTCCTGCTGTGATGGGGATGGGGGCGGAGCTGGCAGAAGCCTGTTACAATGGACAAGGGCACAACCAAAATACCTCAGTGGACAACGAGAATGTTCCACACTTCAGCAATTCCAAGGACCTCTCCATGTAAAACTATGCTTCACAGGATGAAAAGAAAATGGAAAGGTTTGCTGCAGCAGGGCCAGGCGTGTGTCGTCCTCCACACCAGGGATGAGGGAGACGAGGCCTGTGAGCTGGCGTGGGGTCTAGTCACCCGCCCGAGAGACGCTTGTGCACACAGATACTCTCCCCAAACCCACCACGGTCACCCCACCCAATGGGGAGGTGCCTTGACATTTGTATGTTTAGGAACTGGAACTCTCGGAGCCACCTAAAGATGGGTGGAACTACAGCAGGTGACCCAGCAAACGGCCCATGGGACAGCATCTCTAGCTTCCCTCAACGTCCTGTTGAGGCTTCCAGCAGACAGAGGGGTGTCAAGGGTGGAGGGTGTTGCAGAGTGAATTAACATAATGACTCCAAACTGCACTAATGTTTCACAGCTTTTTTTATTAGCAATACCAAGATAAGTTATTGAAGCATTTTTAGTATTGTTTTACATTCCATTCATAAATGACCTAACTTGTAACTCAGCATACAGCACACTTAGAGATATAGTTTGACACTTATTCAGAAAGCTACAATTATTATAACTTACATGCCTTCATTACCAGGAACACCTTCATATATCTTCTAATGACTTCAACAATACTCTATTCCAAAGCACACGATAACCCAGTACAAGTTTACACATTTTGCTTCAATCACCATTTTTAAGGAGTGGATGTTGAGGTGCTGTTCACTGGTATTTTACTATCATCGGTTCCTGGTTAACGTGACGACCTGACACAATATTAAACTAGCAATATTACTGCTTAAATACTATGGAGAAAGAGAATTACTGCACTTTTCTGTATTCTTCTAAAGTGTTACAAATACAGGACAATCGGACACAAGCAGTAATGCCAACGAGACCATCACAGGGCCCGCATCTAGAAGCTGTGCTGAGCAGAAGCCCCCTCAACAGGGTTTCCACCGGTGAAGGGACTCCAATCCACCAGTGTTTGTTTTACAGAATTCATGACTCTGAGGGAATTTTCTCTCTCACTCAAGCTACTAAGCCTTCACCATACTTCGCTAATAGTGGAACATATGGGGCAGTATTTTTAGTCTCCCTGATTCCTTGCTATATATACTGTAGGTTGGTGTGCCATGTGTATACACATACCTATGCCAATAGTAATTATTTATTCAACACACATATGTGTATACATTCTTCTCTTGACTTTACACAATTAACAAGCTGCAGATAGCCACCGAGGAGCACGAACAGACAAGGGCAAATCCAGCTAGACCGACTAGAACAGGGGGTGTCACTTACCTGCAAGAAAATGTGCAGATTCATTAAACAATCCAGAGACCATGTGGGCTAGAGGCATTTGAAAGCAAGGGCAGGGCCACACTCCCTAATTGTCTAATGGAATGATGACAATCAAGCAATATTTATAAAATTCAGTCCTTCCGTCTCTGGCTAAAGCAAGAATAGTCTATGTGATTAGAGCAGGTTGGCAATTAGATACAGAGGTGCTGTTGATCAGACCTAAGTAATAGGAGATAATTACTACTTATTTGAAACCTGGGCTTGGCACATAACATCTGCATAAAAAGAAGAAAGAACCCGATTCCTTCAGCAGCTAAGATGTCTGTAGCTAGATGGCTGTCCATGCCAACCACCACTCTGATTCAGCAGCCTAAGAAGGCAGACCCCAAAGCTTAAGCCCAGGGTTCCCAAAAGCACTCCAGACACACATAGGGTTACTCTGTTCCTATTGCATATGGCGGTGGCTGGGCCTGCCCAGAGAGCTTGCATTTCCCCAGGCATGTGGATGTCCATTCTGACAACACTCTCTTCACTCGGCATTCTCCTCCTCTCTCCCAATTTGAAGCCATCATTAGGGAGGAAAAATTACTGTATATACGCATGTATGTTTTGAACCAAAGAGTTTGGTTGGTCTCTTCTCCCAGCCCAGGCTTGACCCTGGGCAACAGGTATCACGCGATCCAAAGAGAACATGGATACGGCAACCAAAATGAAAGCTACCAGACTTCTGCTTCGGAGGCACCGTTGATTCAGACAGTAGCTTTTGGAGCCAAAAATATGCAGCAAAAGGAAAGGAACATAAACAAGGCTAAATGTCACCAGTGTTTGCCGACTTACAGACACCATCCATTTGTTTGTTCTGAAATGACGAGTGGACCATTTGGCAAATACAATGGTATTCACACAACAGTTCTGTCATCCTGCAGTGCAAACGACATCACGTCAGTGGCATTCCCATTTGATTTAAAAAGAAGGAAAGGGAGGAGGAGTAGAATGCCGAAAGAGTTTGGAGAGGGCTGTCATCCAAAGAGGCTGCACCCTGCGAGGCTCTGGATGGGGCCAGGGGAGCGCCTGCCCAAGGTGCTGGTTTCTGTGGGAGACCCCAAGGGGATAGCACCTGTGCTTTGTCTCATGGGAGACAAAGGGAAAGGCTCTGCAGCCAGTTGAGAGGCAGTCAGCAGGGGCAGAGCAGTCGGGATGGGGTGGTAATCTGCATTAATTGAAAGGATCTGCCCTTGGACTTCAGGACAAGCCAATTGGTCCTCCCTGCTGAGGTCTAACATCAGGCCCTGGACATGCACTATGGCTGGGGGCAGGCTGGACCATGGACGTCAACAGCCAACCTGGAATTGATAAAACTGGGCAAAGAAAGGGAATGCAAAAGTTGTGCTTTATCCACAGTGTCTGTAAGCTGATAGTAACAGTCAGCTCAGGAAGAAGAGGAAGAGGAGGATAATCACTGATTTGGCTTTCAATAAAGCACAGCAGCTCTAGAGACAAGACCTTATGACGGGGATTCCCTGGGCCTCCTAGGCTCACTGCCCTCCCATGTGTTGGCTAAACCTGGACACCTGGACACCTGGTGGATTTGGACTTTGTGGTTCTCTTCTTGTGCCATTTAACTAATTTTCTTTCTCCATTAGAACCTGCTGGCTTCAGGGCCACACCTTAAAACTCAGAATTGTCCACGAGACCAAAAAACATACCACCTATCATAGGCTATGCACCGGGAGCCTGTGCTCGGGTGTCTTCATACACACATATGCAGTGTTCACGCTGTCACACACCCCAGCCACAGCTCGCTTGGAAATCCCTGACTAACCACGGATATTAGCTATTTCTTGGCCAAAGCCTGAGGTGGTAAGACTTATTTCCTACTCTGAAGCACCTGCTTTCTATCAGGAGACGAACTGGGTAGAAACTGGAAGGGTGTGACCACAGAGATGGGATGTCACCACCAAATTGCCAGAATTGCCTTCCAAGCCAACATTCCCACATAACAAGAAATAACCATCAGTGACTTGGCATGGGAGACATGAGGAAATATAATGTGTCTCCATAGCCTTGATGGAAAGTAAGATTTGTACCTGTGCGGTGCTAAAAGAGATGATTGAAACCCAAAGACATTTGGGCAGTGACATCACCTCCTTGTGATAGCCTAATGTGGACATTCATCTCTTCTAGAAAAGATCAGCTCCATTTATCCAAGCTCTTCTACCTCCATCATCTCTTTTTATTCTTATGCTTCTGTCCATCAAAGAGCTCCTATATCTTTCTTGTCTGCCTACTTTGGCTGTGATGGTGGCGGCCTGGACCCACCATGAGTCATGGAGGAGGGTGTTCTCCTGCAAGTCTTTTACACGTAGACAGAGATGTGACCTTCCAGAAACAGCTACTCCAGGCCATGTAGCTCTACAAGTCCCTTCTCACTCTTGGAAAATTTCTCACATCTTTGGCATTAAATGGCAATAGATGGAACGTTGCAGCTGCTGACCTGAGTCCTTCTGCATCATCTCACAGGCCAGTGGGGTTGCAGAGGACAGTCTTCACATATCTTTTCTAGGGATGACCACAGCAACGCAACCTTTATACTAGAGCAGGGGCGGACAAACTAGGACCCCGGGCCAATTCTAGCCCCCTGCCTGTGTCAGTAAAGGAAATTTACTGGAATTCAGCCATGCCCATTTGTTTCCTTATTGCTTACTGGCTGCTCTGTGCTGCCCAGCAGAGACCACAGAGTCTGCAGGCCTAATGGGTTCACTCTCTGACCTAGGAAAGTAGTTGCCTACCCCTGCTCCAGACTGTGTAGCTGGTAAAACGGTGACTATTTTCAGACTGCCTATGCTGAGAAATCAACAAGGTTTTTGGAGGACAGAAGTCACATTTCAAAAAGAGTTGAGCTTCATTATCATGTCATCAGACATTTTAGAATACATCAGGTACAGAGCTTTTTGAAACATGTCTTTTTTTTTTTTTTTTTTTTTAGGAAGGGGGTCCTCATTCTCTCATTGCCACGAGAGAACTCTTGGTCTCAGACGTAATTTGGGTCAGGGAAGTCAGTTGCCCCCTAATTGGGAATACTGAGTCAACTGCTGTTAATGACCCTGCCTTCTCACTTGCTCCCTCCCAGGCTCAGTGGGTCATTCATTCTGGGAGCCACTGTACAAGGACCTCAGGCCCACCACATTGACAAGCTACTAGATTCTCCTCACTCAGCTGGGCTTCCCTGAGTGTTGGTAACTCCAGGAGTAAGGGGGTTGTGCCCTGCTCACTCCCTTTCACTTAATTTGATTTTAGTTCTTCACCATCAACCCTACTCTTGGGCTCACCAAAGAACACAGAGCAAACTCTGCTCAACACACCATGGTGCCCAGTCATCCATCAGGGGTTCAAAAGTAAAAAGTAGTGGTTGCCCTCCAAATCCACAAACTCTGGAGTGAAGCAATTTCTGTCCCTGGGCCATGCAGCCAGCCCCTCAGGTGCTGTGCAGACCAGCCTCTGTGTGGTCCGGGGCCCACCAGAGCACTCTCAGATACCCAAGCTACTGCTGTTCCAACAGTTCATCATATTTCTCAGCCTGGACAAAGGAACTGTCTGCCTTGTTTTGTCAGTGGCTATGAATACTGCCCTGGTCTGCCCTGGGCCCTCTTATTAGATAACCACATGGATCCTGTCCCATTACAAGACCAAGGTCAAATCCATTCCACCAAAACCAAGGGCACATCTAAGTTCTCCCATGGTGTAGGAGTACTCTTGTACATGATGCTCTTCAACAGAATAAAAAAAGGCGGGCCATGCCTGGAGCCTGGAAATGGGGACATTCTTGCAGCAGGATTTCTTGTAATGAGATCAGGCCCAGAGTGGGACCTGACTCCCTCTAGAAGCCAATGATGCACGCCCTTCAGTTTACTCCAAGATGGCTCAGTCACCTTCTTAGGATCATCTGTAACATGCCTCTGGTCTTTAGATATTCATGCTCATGCTCTCAGTGTTGGCAATGCTGCAGGCCTTCCCTACCTAGCTGGCTGCGATGGCCTTTCTCCAGGTTGTCTCTCACTTCTTTATTGCCCCAGGCCTATGACACTAAGGAATGTAGAACCAGAGCTTGAACAGTTAGAAAGCAGGCATGCAGAATTAAGAATCCAGAAGTAGAGCCTACAACATGAGGATCACCCACACACTCAGGTTTAAAGGCCCCTTCTCTACTCACCAGCCTCTGTCAGCAGACCCACTGAGCTCTGGTGGGGAGGGGGCTCTACATGACTTGAACAAGGTCTTTCCTGATATTTCTCCCAACAATTTTACATCCATGAGAATAGATACAGATGGACATTAGCTCCTACGACAAGCCTGTTTCTAAGGGCATACAGAGATTCGGGTTTACTAACCAGGCAAAATCAAACTCTGAACTCTCTTGAGATAAGAACTATCAGAATAATTCTTTGGTTGTGCAAAGCCCAGCTTCTTGAGGAAACCAGCTATCAAGCTGATAGGCCTGTTTGAAAATTCATGCCTATTCTGAATGGAGCAGAGAGGAAGGACTAAACATTAGGAATATTTGATTCCTTGTGCCAATATCATATCTACCTTGGCAAAGTCAAGCCAATGGGAGTTTGAGGTTTTCAATTATCATTTGTGCTTTTGGCAATGCTAAAAAGACAGTAGATTAGGCAGGAAGAAAAATGTCCCCAAATGCCCCCTCTGTAACTCAGTGAGTTTAAGTTTTCCCCCTAGATATCAGTTCTTAGCAAGGATGAATATGCCTGGCCCTCCCATGTCACAATCGCCAGTAAGAAATCAAGAAGAGGATTTTGATTATGGTAGGCCGGTGTGGGAGAGGGTAATGAGAACTGGACAGAGTCAAGACATCCCCCCAACCCAAGCAAACACAGAGGCCAGGGAAGGGCCTTTCTTGCCTGCTCCCAAACTAAGCAAGAGGATGCAGAAGAAATAAGGATAAGTGAAATGCAGAACTTGTGCTCTCTAAAAATCGGCATTTTTGGGCTAGAGTTACTTTTGGCATCTTACCATGAGTTCAAGGTGGAGCAGTGGGACCTGGTACCCCGCTGGGAAGCAACCAGGTACCCTACAACCTGGCTGGCTAAGGGTCTTCACTCCCCTTTTAGGACAGGGGCTGCAACTTACATCTCAGGCTGTCACCCAGTGGCTGAAAGGCTGACTAAGCAAAGCTTTTGCTTTTACCCTAGAAATGTCAGGGGAGTTTAGTGAGCTGCTATTTGGGGAGGGGGGAGAAGGGCCTGAGAGCTACAGCTCAGAGGAAAGGGCTCCCTGATACCACTTCCCCTCCACCCTGGTGCAAAAGGACACAAGTGGGCATGCTTCCTCAAAGGCAGGCAGCCTTCCTTCGGCATTGATAGGACGATGGGAAAATTAATAGGGGTAATATGAGCTCATTTCAATAATAATGAGCTTATAAACATGCCAGGTTTTGATCTTTTCTGATGCATGGATTCCTGGCAGGAACTATGGTCCTACGTAGGTATTTGAAAGAACTGAAAATAGACTTTAAAAAAAATTCCCCAAACAATGAAAAAGAAAGCACTCCAATCACAAACTTAAAACAACAACAATAAAAAAAAAAAAAAAAACAAGCCTCGCTCCCCTGGAAGAAAAGAAAAAAAAAAAAATTGGACTGACATGAAACCTTTTTCTCCTTCCTTTAAATATTGTTTTTAACAGCTTCAAAAGTAATGAATTGTATGTGACTAAAAATAGATCTGGGGGTGCTGGTTAATGGGGCCTTATGAATCATTCAGCATAAGGAACTGTCAATATTTTTTTGAGCTGTCAGAAATCCATTTAGTGATTTTTGACAATTCAAAAAATATTTCTGACTGCTTGATCCAGTTCTTAGTGAATTAGGGAAGGAGAGAGAAAAAGAAATATATCAATTTAAATTATGAACTGAATCCAGCTTGCTGAACCCCGCTCTGTGCTAAAAGGAATGTCAGGATTCAGAAGTTAAATAGAATCTTTGCTCCTCCCTCCCTTCCTTCTTTCCTTCCTTGCTTCATCCCTCTTGTCCTTCTTTCCTTGCTTCCTCCCTCCCTCCCTTCCTACTTTCCTTCCTTTTTTTATCAAGTAAAGTCACAGAAATACATTCATGGGCTACAGATGGGAAGATACCATGGTCATTTGTCTCTAGTGGGGAAATTTGGGGCTGGAAATAACACACTGAACTTCAATTTGGAGAAAGACTTTCAAATAAGAATATCTGGGTGCCAAGAGAATGACTTTGATCCTCCCTGCCCACACCGAAATTCATTTGATGCAGTCTAGGCTTCAAATCTAGCATTACTTTTTAATATCTGGAATTACTTTGGAGTAAACATATTCTTTAAGGAAGTAAAGAATTGCCAATTTGCTAACAAGATCAGGCAGGCATAAATCCAAGACAGATAGGATCACAACACTGCTAACCAGGGACTTCATAATGTACACTTCTTGTTAGAACAACAGACAGACGGGTGAAGAGACAGACAGACGGATAGAAGGCAATAATAGAAGGCCAAAATCACAGTAACTGCCATTGATATGTCTGAAGATGAATCACAAACACCCCACAACGATCTCTCTATTTGGAGAGCGGGTCATTTTATTTCTACATTGTGGTTAGTGTGATATGATTTTAGTATCCTCTAAGTCATTACAAAGAAAAGTTTCAGAAAGCAGATTTGGCTTAGCAAAGCAGTAAAGAATTATCTTTAGGCATCTTATGCATAAGTTGAAAAGACTGAAAAGTTTGCAAGTTACCAGGTCTCTTTTTCTTTTTGTTTTTTAAGTTTTTCCTTTCCCCCTCAAGTTATGGATTAAAAAAACAGGAGTAGTCCATGCTGTGAGACCCCGCCCCCTTCTCCATGCCTTCAGTACAGGCATTTCATATCACAATTACTCAAACTGAAACACAAAAGTACAAGGTCCAACACTTCTAAATGAACTTGACTCTCATGATTGTCTACATTGAGTACACAGCATAGTTGGGGGTATTTTATGTGTAGTTCAAAATCTGCTCATTTTTAAAAAAATGCACAAATCAGCACTGATGTTTTTGGGAAATGAACTAAAGGAAGAGGATTCTAAAACTTACCACACAAGTCTGGCCTCTTGATACATCCAGAATTTGCTGTGCTACTTGCAAGTCCGTTAAAGGCTGCTAAGCCATCAGAGCTATAGGCTCTGAGGACCGACAGCACGTTCATCGGCTTCTCCAGGCCCTGGGGCCCCCGCTCCGGCTTGGGCAGGCCCGCCGTGGGGTCCTGGGCTGGAAGAAGGCCCGGGCTGTGCCACTGCTTCTCTGACGCCTGGGGCAGAGGGGAGACCAGTCCCTGGACAGGCTGTGGGGTGCCCGTGGGCAGCAGGCCGTCCCTGCTGTCGCTGCCCCCGTCCTTGCTCAGGGCAGGCAGCTTGCTCATCACCTCCGGCTCGGTGTCAATATCCTCGTCCTCGTTGTTTTCTCCCTTGGAGGAGTCCATGTCCTCCGAGGAGGCGATGTCCGAGAGGTCATCAGTAGTGTTCTTATTTGTGGTTTCGGGGATCAGGATCGGGGCGTCATCTTCGGAGTGGGCCTTCCCATCAGGCTCCCTGTTGGGGCAGGAGCTGGTGGCCCCCGAGCCCAGCAGGCCTGGGTAAACACCAAACTGCTTGTAGAAGTCTGGTGGGAAGCTACAGAATGAGGGGTCCACGTGGCTGGGCCACGGGCCGCCCTTCTGCTCCCCCAGAGTCTCTTTGACCTGTCCTTGGGCCATCTTCTCGGAAGCCGAGTCTAGAGGTCCCATCATGGTGGAAAGCGCCATCTCTTTGTTTGATTGTACTGAGGGCAACAAGGCCACTTTACTGGCCTCCCGGGCTTGGTCTTTGCAATTGACCGTCACCCCAATAGTGTTATCTTTGCGTTTTGCTTTGCCCAGGTGGTTGGCCTGGAGATGAAGAGCCATCAGCTCCATAGAGGATGTTGTGAAAGCACAAAACAAGCAGCCGTGCCACGCAATGCTGTCTTGCACAGTCACCGAGGAGCCCGGGAGGGAGGCAGCGTCCGGCCGCACAGACAAGTCCAGGGGCTCATACTGAGACTTCTCAGACTTCCTGGGGGCCACCTTGCTGCCCACCTTCTCCTCGCCGCCGTCCGTCCCGTGGACCTTCATGGAAGGAGGGTCAGAGAGGGCTTTGTCCTTCAAGTCCTTCTCCTTCTTCAAGGAGCTTAGGACAAAGCTGTCCATGAACGCTTGCAAGGACCCTTGGAAATTCACACCGTTGTTCACAATACTTTGATAAGCTCTCCCGATTTCGGAGAAGTGGGTGCTTTTGGAAGGAAGGTCAGTGCCTTTCAGAGTGTCTGAAGGAGCCTCAGAAGACATGCCACTGGCCTGTCCTGTGTGATCTCCGGACGAGAGCACTCCTGACGTCCACTGCTGAGATGCAGGGCCACCTCTGAAGTCGATTCCGGGGAGCCCCTTAAAGGCGCCCCTCAGGATGTCTGGCCTGATAAACAAGGCTGCTTTGTTGGACAGCTCGTCCCTGTGGTCTTGGTTCAGGGGCTGCCCAGACAGTGGCCCAGCTCCATTCTGCCGCTCCCGGTGGTGCCGTTCTAGGTGGTATTTTAAGGAAGCTGATTGGGTACCGGCATAATCACAGTGGGGACATTTGTAGGGTTTCTCACCTGCAAGATTTTGGTATAACGAGAAAAAAAAAAGTGTTAATCTCATTTTGGTGTGCTGAACAAGGCTAGAAGGATCAACATTTGTTCTTGGAAACAAAGCAGCGCAAACTAATAATTAGTTAGAGAACAACTGTTTTTTAATAGAAGAATAATTCGTACTCTTAAGCTTTTTTAATGATTTTGTACCATTTGGGACTATTCAGGAATGACATACTATCTACACACAATTAGCTATCTTTTTCTTTATCTAACATGTGAAAACGGCTGTAGATTTAAAAGCTATGATTATGAAAATTAAGCATAATAATTTCAACCACAGTGATCATTAAAAGTAGAAGTTTAAAAAGACAAAGTATGTAACAAATGGGTGGCTGCAATATTTTGTGTATACAATAGCTCTAAAATTTGTTTAAATTATACACATGGAAACCATTTTTAAACCTAAAAATTTTATGGCACTGTTACGCAAGACTGAAATGAATGATTTAAGTCTTGCTCTGCAGTAAATCATGGATATAATTAGCAAATGGCATACTGCACAAGTAATTTATCATTATTTGGAGGGCACCATTCCAGACGGGCTCAGATATCTGCAGACCTACTGCATTGTTTCTAAATAAAGAACTATAAATACCGATTCTATAAAATATTAATACCATTACAGTGCATTATGATTGCAGCATGTAAAGACATATAGTTAAGATAAAAAGCAGTCAATAAAACTTAAAAGAAAATGAGTAATAAAAAGGCACAAAATATATTTAGTTTCTGTATTTGAAATTAACATTATCTACTGGTCTTTGTAGTGCCTTAAATTTGTACTAATGGCAAACCTAATGCTCCGGTAGTAAAATGTGTAATTTACCTATAATAAGCGCTTTCTAGAGAATAAAAATAGCTTTAAAGACTGTTTTAAAACATATAAGATCATTTTCATGAATTAAATATTTATTTAAATCCAACGTGCAACTTCTATTGTTCTTTCCACTATGCAAAAAAATACCATGACATACAACTGAGACCAGCCTGCATTGTAGGAGAGGAAGAGAGGAGGGTAAACAAATGTGAATTTAAATATATTCTAAGAATTAGTGCACAGTCCAGGGTCTTCTCTGGACGTTGGAATCAAAAAGCTCTCTGGAAGGAATGGGACTGCTCGAGTTCCTTGTTTACAACAGCACTCTGTCAATAATCACAATTATTTCTCCAAGGAAACTCAGGCATTCCCCACCACTTCCTCTATTCTGTTGTAAAACAGAGTGATCGAAAGCAACAGCAAGTCAAGGGTGAATGGTGTATTCTGGAGACATTTTACCATGTCTAATCTCAGATGACGCCTGATTCCCAGTCTCTAGGCACAGGGCATTTCGGGGTAACATACGTATTAGGGGTAGAGAGAGGATGCATGGATTTTGTAAGTAAGAGGACCACCAGCCCAGGTTCTGACAGAGGACTCCGTGTCACCTCCAGACTGTGTGCTCCAGCCTTGGAGAAGCTATAACTGCCTCGTCAAATGGTGGCTGCATACTCCTCTTTCTCACCTACGTGCAGCTGAAGGTTCCCCCGGACACATCAGAGAGGACCCATCTGGGAATCTCTTTCTCAAGATGAGTGACATGGATCCACAGGAAGACTCAGTTCCCTTTGATATAGAGGTACAAGTGGTTTAAGGCACCATTTCCCACTTTTTGAAGTCAATGCCCACTTTAGGCTCCAATTCCCTTCAGCCACTGCTATGTGACATCTCACTGGAGACTAGGGAGCTCTCTGTGGGATGGGCGTTGTGGATGGGGTACTTCTGGGCTGACGGAGAAGTCCAGTGCCAGTTGCAGCAGAGGCAGACCCTGAAGCTGAGGTGGCGGGGTGGGTGGTGGGAGGTGGCTGCTGTGGGGCTTGTGGCAGGAGAGCCTGACAAGGAACTCGTATCCTGGTCCACGGGCTGGTGTAAGGCCTCGGGGAGAGCCCTGCAGTGAGAGCTGGCAAAGGTGCCTGCAGGTACTGGATGAGACTCAGGATGCATTTCAAAAATGCACCTGGAAACGATTAAGCGCATCTGGCAAAGGGTGTGCAGAACATGCATGGGCATCCATCAGCAGAAGCTGCAGAGGGAGAATGCAGGGCTTCCCTCCACGCCTGCTGGGGTGGGGGCTGCCTTTCCTGGCCGACTGCAAAGATGCTCAGGGGATGTGTGTCGCTTTCCAAGGGACACACACTTGAAACGCTCACTGGAGCGGCGGTTCTCAGACTGTACTGAGAATTAGATCCCCCCAATGGAGTTTAAAACACTGGTCCTGGGACCCACGGCACAGCAGTTCTGATTCCCTGGGTCCAGGGGAGGGAGGCAGAAGTGGGTGGTTCCATAGGTGTCCCTGATGATTCTGATGCCAACAGTGTAAACGTTACATTTTGAAAACTCAAAGTGGAACTGCTTGAGGAGCTTTAAAAAGTGCTGATAACTGGTCCCTCCTTTACTTCCAGAAGTTCCCAGGACAGACTGGCCTCTGGGCTTGGCCTGAGAGAGCAAAGGCCCCCTCACGTGACCCTCTATGGAGCCTGGGTGGAGAACCACGACATGGAACCTCCCTGGGACGTGCCCTTCTAGGTTGGTGCTGCGGGACAGAGTGGCAGAGGAGCTAGTCTGTACCTCTGGAGCCCAGGAGGCATTTGGAGAGTCTGGGACAGATACCCCAGACTAGTTTTGCTCCCCTGGGCACAGGATTCTCATCTTGGGACCTCTGCTTCCTTGACCTGTAACACATGGCAAGTTGGAGCATGTGTCCCCTGTGGCATCGTGTCAATTCTAAAGGTCGTGTCCAAAGCTAACCCAGGTTTCCTGAATGATGCCAGACACATACATGTCCATACATGTACGCAACTGCACACCCAGAATCACACGGATTTATTCACACAGCCTCTGACGGAATGAGCAGGTCCCTACCCACCAAGAACTGGACTTGGTGCTAGAAACTAAGTGACGAACCAAAAAGACAAGGCGCCTGCTCTCACAGCTTTGAGAGGAGGCATATCAGAGGTATTAAAGTAGGAGGCACACCACACACATTACACACACACACCACACACCACATCCACACACACAGACACTATACGCATACCACACATCACATTATACACCACACACCCACACACATAACCACACATACCACACATCACATCACACACACCACACATACATATACCACACAACACACACACACACACACAGATGCCACACAACCCCCCTACACACACACACACACCACAACCACACACACACAGACACTACATACGTATCACACACATGCTACACGCACGCATTCACATACACTCATAGATTCCACACACATACACAGAGACATCACATACACACCATAAATCACACACACACACACATGTCACACCGTGTAGGAGAGGATCTCTTCACTTGACCCGCTGCTCGTTTTCCAATTAGGCTTCGACCTCCACTGTTTCAGGGGAGAAAGACCGAAGTCGAGACACAAGGATAGTCCGTCCTTAGCATTTGAGTCTCCAAGGGTCCAGGCTCTGGTAAATTCAGGGCCACTTAATAGAGTCCTCAAGGGTTATTTCGACTGCACAGGTTCTAGAAAGCCCCCGGCACTTCCCCTGAGCACATCCGGGAAGAGCCCACAGCGGTGGGTTTCTCCGTGTGGCTTCACCTCCGAGTTCCTAAGGGGCTTTGTTGGGGGTGACCTCCCCGTACCACCCAGTCCCCTAGATAAATGTTCCAGAGTGAGCTCCATGGGATAAACCCACAAACTTTAGATATCTTGTTTCAAAAATGAACAAAAGCCCAGTTTTACTTTCTTTATAATCCCTATTGCCCTCTGCCTTGAAGCCTTTCCTTGGCTCTCCTGGGCCTCATCATCACAAAGGGGACAGGGAAATGCTTCTGAGGCCACTGCCAGCCCCGGCTGGGTGCGTTTCTGGCCAGCAGACCGGGGAGGGGCGGGGTGGGGGGGGGGGGGGCGGTGAGCATATGCCCTGGGGAATCCTGGCTGCTGGCTGCGGCAGGGTCTTGTTTCTACTGCAAACATCCCAGCTGTTTCTCAGCCTCCCTGAGGGCACATTTTGTTGTGCTCGGGAGGCAAACGTCTCACAACAGTGGCCTGGACTGTGTGGGAGAGACCGTCAGCACATTCAGCGCTCTGAGGTACAGTCAAGGTCTGCTCTTCAGTCTGCTTGACAGACAAATGCCGAGTCCCATGCCGGGAGCCACTCCTTAGTCAGCGTCACCCCGTCTGGCTTCTGCCAAGGAGCGGGTCAGCGGGCCACCCAGCCCTCTTCTACCAGCCGGGCTCTGCCCGAGACTTAGAAAGACGTTCTGTGCAGCCCCTGTGGCCCAGGCAACCTTAGACCCTGTCAGAGGCTCTGTCCAGTTGAATGACTGTCCACTTAGGCCCAGAATGAGTCCAGATCTACGCGGGGGGTCAGACAATTCGCCCCAGGCCTCCAGGGCAACGTGAGCCCTCTAGTCACCTCCACCATGTTTGGATTCAATATCTTTGCATCTGCTTGTTGCGGGAGCCACACACACAGATGCTTTCAGAACCCAACAGATGAGAGGAGTGTGCGAAACAGCAGGGTGGGGGGCCAACCCCCTCTCCTGGAGGGGAGCTGTCACCCAACGCCATCAGCAGCGAATACTAGGGCCTTTGACTGTCTAAGGAATGTCTCACCTCCAGATTTCTACATGCACTATCCTCAGTTATTAAATAATGGCATGCACTTAAAAACTTTTTCAAGCCAAGGACCTATTCTGCAGGCTGTGTCTGGTCTAGGAAACTTGTGTCTGGGAAAAGCACAATGAGTGTTGAGCCCTTCACCCACTGAAGGAATCAGGATAGACAATGGAGGTGCCTTTCTGTGGGGAAACTTCTCACAATATTTTAAAGGAATAGGATATGGTCCCAAACAATGCATTGCTAGAAAGGAAAGTTTTGCTAGAAAAGGCATAATCAATTAAAAAAAATCACCAGTTCATCATTTCATGGACTAGTGAAATTATCGGAACCATCTTACATTAAACCAGCTGCCCACTGACACATGGCATAAGATGTATATTCAATTTTGGAATATCATTGATAACATCTCCAAGTCGTTGTATCATAAATTTTAAGAAATATACGACCAGTGGTTTAATTAGTTCACTGTACCTATTTTTACATGGTCATGTCTTTCATCATTCTGAGCCTCACTTTGCACTTCATATTCGAGGAAACTTCACTGTTCTGGGGAGTTATTCTGGAACTATTCAGAGCAAGTTCCCTATAGCACTTCTCCAAAAATGACAGGGGGATTCATTTTATTCTCTTTGGAAATCCCTTTATCAAACTTTTAAGAAAGGCTTCATGTTTCTAACTTCTGTGTGTGTGTGTTAAACCCCAAAAGTGTTTTTGCTTTGGAGTTGGGTAACTGAATATTTTTCCGTATTTGCATCCTCTATTTGATATTTATTTAGTCTTTCTACATATCTTTACTTAGTTAATACCAGGAGAGATAAATATGGTGGTGCCTCTGCAGCGAAGCTTCAGTACATTAATATAAATTGTACACTAATTCCCCCAAAGCATATATATGTTGTAAACCTGAAGACTTTTCACACAGCTGCTTATTGCTAAACAGTGCCTTGTCCAGAAGGGGACAATCTGTGTCTCTAATTGCTGTCACTGAAGCCGAGATTCATTATGTGACTTTCCCATTAAAATGTGAGCATTAATTTGTATAATGAAATATCACCCACTGCAGTGTTCATTAGCCATGCCCTACTGTATACGGCACATTGTTAGCTACCTAGAAACTGTAGTTAATTTCACTAATGGATATTTCCCTACTTAGTGTTTGGTAGGAAATTTATACTGTAACATTACCTCTTAAACTTTTAAGGAAATTTAAATTCAATCAATTATTTTCAACAAAAGTTTGGGATGTCATTAAGGCAAGAGAAGCAAGGATGGGGGACTGTGGAGGAAGAAAATGGGCTTTTAGTTCATCTTAGAGAAACGATGGAATTTTAATTCAAAACAAAAAGGAAAAAAAAGGAATTATCTCCTTTTGGGCAAGTGGGTCTTTTGTTTTTTTTCATCATTACGCAGGTGGCTGTCCCCCACGAAGAACAACAACTCACACTCGCCTTTTAGAAACGGAAATGGGAAGCACGCCCATTTTAACCAATCCTTCCTGGAACATTTATTCAAAGTGCTTTTATAAATGTTAAAACAGCCTGGTTACCTCGCCTAGAAGAGGAAAGACAGACGCATCAGAGGTAAGCTGTGTGCGTATCGGGTGTAAGGCACCTGGCTTAGGTGGCTGAACTTTCATCCCACCCACATCTGCATACCAGTTGGTGCTCAGTTGAAAGGCAATTTCCAGAAACGCAGTGGGAGTTTATCTTCTCCACGAGGCCAGCGTCTACTCCACCCCACCTTCCACGTTGGGGCCAGGGTGACTCCACCAGCCCCTGTGGCCGTGCCCCTGCCTCACCACCTCCCTAAGCTCCTTGTGCGAAGGGTAAACGGAGGCAAGCCGGGTCCGGGGTGGGGGGCCTCAGGCCAGGCTGAGTTGGGGGAGGGGAGGGGCCCAGGTGCACAGTACTTCCCTTTTAAATCGCCGAAAGGCTGCGTCAACACACCTTGTGGGTACAAGCCACTTCCTTTCCTCCCGCTGGTTATGGTGTGGACACACACTGTCAAAGAAATGTCGCATTAATTCCCTAAAACAAGCCAAAGGTTCACCCAGAAAAGTAACAATAGCAGTACAGCACAGTGGTTAACAGAATGGGCTTCTAAATGAGGCAGATCTGAATTATGATCCGTAGTCAACGCTGGGCAACTCTGAGAGGGTAACCTCACATCTCGGAGGCCCAGTGCCCTCCCTTGCAAAGCGGATGAGGTGAGGAGGAGAGGAGGGGGTGGGATGGGAGGGCTGGAACCTGGTCTCCAAGGTGCTATGAGGATTAAGGAGTGAATAATAATAGTCCACAAGCAGTGAGCCGCACTTGGCCCGGCGTTTGCACACGTGAGTGCACAGAAAGTGACGACTGCGGTGACGACCACTGTCATTGTTATATCACCCTTGTTGGCGGAAGTATTCTGTGGCAGTCACTTGCTGTCATGCTGTGTAGACAGCCTCAGTCATGAAGTAACAAAACCTCCAGGCTGTGCCCCTTCCCCAGGGAGGGCTCTCACCCCCTCCCACCCCCACTGCTTCCTTCAGACCCATCAGGCAAAGGAGACTCTTGTCTGGTGCCAAGAATGCAGGTGAGCCCCGAGGAGGGCCCCCTGTGTGTCCTGCCCAGTCAGCACCTAGCCACTGCATCATGGAGGAAGCACCCAGAAGGGTGGGCAGTGCTGGGCACGCCCCTTTGCCCATCCTGAGACCCCCAGAGAACCACTGCTGGCTTCCCTGTGCAAATCCAGTCTCTTAACGAGGTTCCCAACTCTGGGCCAGAGCTGCACATGCAGCAAATCAAAACCAGATTAATAAACCACACGCATACTTTGAGAGGGGACAAAAACTAATGAGATTTATTTTTAATTAGTCTCTGAACTTTAGTGCCTCCAAGTTTTCATGAGTGAGGTTGCTTAGTACATTTCTCGACATTGGTCATTCCTGACACAGGTGGGCCAACCCATGGGGTGTTATATCCTTCTGGGGTTTGTGGGGAATGCAGACCCCCTCCAGCCTTTCAGGAACTGATCAGCACCTGCCAATATCCTGCACAAAACAGACACACTGGACCCTTCAGAGTCTCCCCAGGGTGGTACCTGGAGGAGGGGGACGTGATGGAGTGCTTTTGCAGGCAGCTCTTAATGAAATGACTGGCTGGCCTCTCAGTCAAGGGCAACCTGGGGGCCTCCCTGCCTCCTGCTACATGGATGACTAAGTGTTTGCTGATGCATCTCTGCGATGGTTAATTTTATGCGTCAACTCGATAGGGCCACAGGTTGCCCAGAAGTTTGGTCAAACACTATTCTGGATGTGTCTGTGAGGGTATTTCTGGACGAGATTAACATTTGAAGAGTAGACTGAGAAAGAAGATTGCCTTCCCCAGTGTGTGTGTGTGTGTGTGTGTGTGTGTGTGTGTGTGTGTGTGTTGGGTGGGGGGAGGGTTGCCTCACCCAATCGGCCAGAGTCTTAAATAGAACAAATCTGAACAGGGAGCTCTCTCTTTGAGCTGGGAGGCTGGTCTTCGCCTGTCTTGGGACTCCATCTCAGACGAGGACTTAAACATCAGCCCTCTTGCTTCGTAGGCCTTTGGATTCAGACAGGAACTTATACCATTCCCTGTCCTGGGCCTCCAGCTGCTGGCTGCAGATCATGGGACTTCTCAGCCTCCATAATCAAGTGAGCCAATTCCTTACAATAAAGACCTCTCTCTTTCTCCGTCTATATATATATATTATATATATATATGTAGATATAGATATGTGTGTATTTGTATATTGATGTGTATATTACGTATATAGTCAATTGAGCCAATTCCTTATAATAAAGATCTCTCTCTTTCTTTCTCTCTCTCTCTCTATATATAAGGTATATAGATGTATATATGTGTGTATATATATATATATATAGATATATGTGCATATTTATATTGATGTTTATGTATGTATATAATCAAGTGAACCAATTCCTTATAATAAAGACCTCTCTTTTTTTCTCTCTATATATATCTAGGTATAGGTATATAGATGTATATACAGATATATATATATATCTATATACCTATATACTTAGATATATATAGAGGCTTCCCTTGTGGCTCAGCTGGTTAAGAGTCTGCCTGCAATGTGGGAGACCTGAGTTCGATCCCTGGCTCGGGAAGATCGCCTGGAGAAAGGAAAGGCTACTCACTCCAGTATTCTGGCCTGGAGAATGCCATGGACTGTATAGTCCATGGGGTCGCAAAGAGTCAGACACGACTGAGTAACTTTCACTTTCAGATATATATAGATATGTGTGTATAAGTATATTGATGTGTATATATGTAGATAGGGCTTCCCCAGTGGCTCAGCCGTAGACTCCGCCTTCAATGCAGGAGTCACAGGATATGTGGGTTCAATCCCTGGGTCAGGAAGATCTCCTGGAGGAGGGCACAGCAACCCACTCCAGTATTCTTGCCTGGAGAATCTCATGGACAGAGGAGCCTAGTGGGCTACAGTCCATATGGTTGCAAAGAGTCAGACACAACTGAAGTGACTTAGCACACATGGACAACCGAATATATATGTATATATGTGTGTATATTGCATAGATGTATATAGATGTGTATATATATAAATGTGCATTTATGTAGATTGATGTGTCTATATATGTATGTGTACACAGATGTGTCTAGATAGATAGACAGACAGATACATATACATGTATATAAATGTGTAAACACACCCTGTTTCCCTGGAGAGCCCTAACTGACACAGTCTTTTTACCCTCTGGCTCTGAATTCCAGTCACCAGCAGTGTGCTCTAGTAGAAAAATCAGACACATCTAGTGATTTGATCCTAATCAGCCAGACTTTCAAACAGGAGAGAAGTTCCGCCTTCCCTAGGTGGAATGAGCAATCAACATCTTCCCTGCAGTAGCCAGAGGGGGCAGCCCTAAGATCTGAGGGTCCTCCGGGTGCGCCTCGCTGCTCCCCACAGATCGAGCTGGAGCTCGGCGGTAGCTGAAATGTTCTAGCTCCCTGCAGGCTCTGCCCAGCCCCCAGGTGTGCAGAGCAAGCTGACTGGTGCATCTGCTCAGAACCTCTCTAATAGACAGGTGTTGGAGAAGAAGAGCAGTAATTGAGTTAATGTAGTGGAGTTAAAAAAGGAAAGTGGGTTTTTTTTTTATCAGTTGATGTTATACGATCAAAACTTCCCACGGAGATGGAGTAGGACAGAAAGATACAGAGAATGTACCACCTCTTATCCTGACCAATTAAAACATATTTATTACACATCAGATTTTTAATGTGCTTATATGGGTTCATTACAGAAAAACTTCAAAAGATGGCATTTCGGAAAACAACTGTTCTATTTCGGAGACTGCTGTCCTCTGACCATGTCATCTGGAAACACAAAACCACAAAGAGGAAGGGGAAGGCAGTCCAGGATATCTCCACCACTGGGGCCCCAATTAACTCATTCCTTAACAAACCACTTGATTTTGATTTTTAATTACTCACGTAATCTACGCTTTTACATTGTCATAAGGGATGTTTACTTTGGTGATTTATAACATGCAACAATTTCTGTCCTGTTCAAAAGCACAACTGTAAGCATTTTCCAACTTCTTTGTTCTTTGATAAAAAGGAAATTGATCTTTATCTGGTTACCATTCTGCCTTTCAAACCCGGCAAATTCTGCTACCAAGGAGGGCTGGTGTGATGTTTCCATGGCTTCTTTCATTTTCAACCTTATTCTAGGAAGTTTCCAGAATGCCTCGGTCCATGGCCCTATGTCGCATCTCTCAATGTTGCCAAAGACTCTGGGTCACAAACTTCAGAAGTTTATGAAGCAAAAGAAGCAGAAGTTTGGACAAATACAGTCTTCCTCAAACTTTAAAACTTTCCAAAGCAGTATCCCATTTGTTTCTACTCAGGTTCAGCAAGATTTCTTTCTGCTGGCTCCAGTCCTAATTTACCAGAAATATTCTCTGGCATTTCCACATAAACCACAGTCCAGCTGAGTGTGAGTGGGGGCCCCTGGGTCGGCAGAGCTCCTGGTTGGGAGACACTGCCTCTTCGCTCCCTGACCCACACTAGCCCTGGCAGGGCCAGTCTTACCTACCTGGGAAACCTGGCCCCAGAGCCTTTATCTACATCACATGAAAGGGCAGAACCACAGCACCTGCCTGGACAGGTCTCTATACCCTTGTAGACAGCAGGACCGTGGGTGCCCTGGTGGACTGCCCCCCACAGCCTGGCAGTCTATGGGTCCCCCCAGCCATAACACTGGGGACCCTGGGCACAACCTGAGGAGGAAAGCGGACATCGGGTGCTTGGGAAAACTGTCTTGTCCTGAGCCCTTTCCCTGGGATGAGTTCACTGAGAAGGGGACAGGGGTGCCACTCTGAAGGTGAGGGTGCAAGCCAGGGGGTGACCTATCTTACAGAGAAGGGCAAAGGCCCTGAGGCAGGAACTCAGGGTCCCATCCCTGAGCTCCGTCCTCAACCATGAATCTAGCCCCTGTAGGGTGGCTGCCACATGGTAACTTCTGACCAGCTTGTGTGTGCAGGGGGTCTTTCTAGAAGGACCACAGGTTCCCAGGAAAGAGTCCAGGTTCCCCACTGCACCCATCAACCCCATGCTACCCAGCATAGAGCAGGTACTGCAGGAGGAGGGTCACTCACTTATTTGGTCTGCCATTCAACCTCTCAAATAAATGTACTGTGCCTCTGCTAAAATACAGTCTACTGCAAGATACTCCTGCAGGCCTGGGATTCTACAGCAATTAAAAAGATGGACAATACTACCACCCTCACATTCAACTTGGTGGAAGATAAACAACACATAAGGAAATGAACTGAACTAAACAAGATAACTTCAGAAGGCGCTAAGTCTATGAAGAAAATGAAGCAGGGGCACAAGCGATATTTCAGGCAGGGTAGTTAGGCATGGTCCCTCTGAAGAGATCACGTGCAGCTAAGCCCCCAGTGACACTTGGAGAAAAAACAGTCCAGGGGAGGGGGCAACAGGGGCAGAGATCCTGTGGCAGGAGCAAGCCCTTTTGCACAGGAGGAACAGGAAGATGGCAATGGGGTTGCAGGGAGGTGATGCAGGTCAAGATGGTCAGATCCCATGGACCCCAGAGGGTGAGGGAGCCTGCTGCATAGTCAGTGTATGTTCGGAGTCCTCTCTTTTGCCTTGGGGTGACCCCACGAGAGAAGTGCTCCAGGACGGGGAGGGACAGTGGTGACACCAACTGTACCCAGGCTCCACATAAAGATGGCAGCCCATACCCACTGCCCATGACCACCTGTCCTCAGGACGATGGGTAGCAGGGAGACCCATGGACATGGGTGAGGGTCCAGGTGAGGGCTCTCTGTCTTCCACAGCACGCTGAACATGAGGCCTGTATGCACTAAATATCGTGCACAACCCTGAGCTTTATTGATTCCTTGGGAAACAGACCACAATTATTTTTGAAAATAGATGGCATATTTGTCTATCCTCTGAAGCAGCTCATACTCCAATAGATAATGTGTCAGGAGAAAAATCAAAGAAAATGGAGGTGTCCATATCTCAGATAGATTTTTTGTGTGTGTGCAATGTGCAAACAACTAGCAGAAAAGCTGACAAGAACCATGACCAAGGCTCGAGGCAGAGAGACCAGGAGAAGCCCTTACTGTGAGAGGCTCGGGCACTGCCAACACACGGGAAATGACAGCAGCAGTCCAGAGGCTCGGTTAAGAGCATCTCAATCTTTCTTTTGAGGAGACCCAGTGGAGAGCTACCCATTCCCCTTGCCATCTGTCCAAGTCGCAGGCATGGGCACATAACCCCAATGGGGCCAGAAGCCAGCTTGCCTTCAAAGACCTCCTACATGACCCGTATATTTAGAGTTTCAGCTGGGTTCTCAAGACCCCTGGTCTGTATGGGGACATAGGAGGTTCGACTTCAGTGCAGCAGGACACCATAAGCAAAACATTTCTGTGCATCGGACAAAGCATCATCATCCCAAACCTGGACCATGGGAGACCCACATCCACATGCCGTGTGTCATTCAGGAGGGTGAGTGTGGGTCAGGGAACTAGGTCTTTAGAGTCGTTCAGACCCAGACAATGGTGCACAGACCGGCCCACAGAGGCTACACCTGGGACAGGAGCGCAGCAGCCTGAGCCTCCTCCTCCGAGCTGTGCACCTGGATGTCTCACCTGTGTGTATCCTCAGGTGGACCTTTAGGTGATGGGATGTCCGGAAGGTTTTCCCACAGTATGGGCAGTCCTTCATGGCCGATCCTAGGCTCCTGTCACGAAGCAGTGCGGGCTGCTGGACGCCGGCCGATCTCCCAGCCTCCTCACCAATGTCTGCAGCGGAGGAGAAACGTTCTCACATCACTTCAGCACATGTCAGAAGTTGTTCGCACCAAAACTGCTAACACCACACAAAGTTAAACATGTCAATACTACACCTGTCTATTTCATTCTTTAAATCTGACAGAATGCTGACAATTCATGTATTTTCTTGTTATTCTCTTAAATTATTTCATCTTTCCTATCATCATTTTAAGCAGCATATGGTACCTTTATATTGAACTGAATTAAACAAGAAAAGAAACAGCTGTGTCAGCAGCTGGTTTGATTTCTTCTTTTGCTTAGCTCCTATTAAGTATTTTTTTGCAAAAGTTTAAAAATGTTGGTGTTTGTTGAATCTGATTAATTTGTAATACGGACTAGCTGGAGAGTTTGCTATAGGATCGAAATCACATTTGCATTATATCAAGCAACAAATGGAAAAAAATGTGTCTCGGCTAAGTCCCTAAGACACGCAGACATACAGCTATTTTGGGACAGGAAAGAAAATTATCCCAAACTGATCATTTCTTCCTTGTAGAGTCTTGCCTCCATCGCTGGCTGGTGTAATCGCATGAAAGGGAGAAGAAAAAGTATGGAAATGTGGTTCTACAATTAGCCCATGATAAACATATAGTGACATATTCAAAGTCATGTGCAGAAACTCAGCTGCAAAACTCCCATAAACTTAGAGCACCACAGTTAAATCTTTGTGCAGTGACTTGAGAACTTCCTCTGTAAAGTATCAATACAAATTTTCCTTCCTGCTGTTATTTGTTATGTAACCCAAACCATTAGAAAATGGAATAAAATTTACATACGGCTGCCTTCTGCCCAGAAATGATGGGAAATAATAGTAAATAAAACTGTGAAAATATCTAGTGGTTGGAGGATATGTTATTGCAACACCTGAGGCCTGACATCACATTGCCAAGGAGGTGACATCAGGGGAGTGGGGCAGGAGCTGGGAATCTTGCCTCGAGAAGGGGAGACACACAAGCCTTCTCCCCTGGCCTCCCTGCAGGGCTGGAGGCTGCTGCCTGGCACAGAACCCAAGCCCCTAGGCTGGCAGGGTCCTGGCTGCCACTTCTGGCCCACCCTCCAGGCCTCACGGTAGATTCACTATGAGAACAAGAGGACTTTCTGGGATAATAAGCAGACCTGTGAGTTCCGCAGAGAGCAAAATAAACAAGATTTGTACCTTCTAAGCAATGGAAAATGCAAATTGCTTTTATTCTTCAACATCCGTTCCTGGTGTTCTCTGCTCACAGCCAAAAGGGACAGACTTCTAGGCCATGAACAAGGTGAAGGCAATCACACTTAATTCTGATCTGGATGTTTGCTCGGAACAACCGTGGAAGGCTCTGGCTTCAAGCATCCTCTGTGAATTCAGACTGTGTGCCACCCTGGAAAGTTTCCTGGAAGGCTCGCTTTGACTCTCTTCTCCCCAACTCTTCTAACCACCTTTGGAAAGAGTTGTTCAAAGGGTCTAATTGCCCAGCTCTTTTTTTCCTTAAAATTTTACATGGGTAGGAGGACTCGGTTCATTCACATCTAGAGCCCACCTGAGCTACCACTAGCTTTGTGGTTTGTCCACGACGCTGTGGAAAGACTTCCAGAGATGGCTACTGATAAGGGCAAGGGGGCACAGAGGAGGCTCTCAAGATCATGGCAGACAAATGCCCCACACACAGTCACAGCGGCAGTCCCACGTCCGCAGGTCACATCCATGAGGACTGCCGCCACCTCTGTGTTAAAGAACCAGTTTGCCAACAATCCAGGAGGAAAATGGCCAGACATCGGATGCCCATTCCAAGTCAACCACATCCTAGGTATAGAAAACTGGGAGGCCAGCTCTCACCCATCTCGCTGTACCCCCACGGCCACTCCAACACCAAATCTGTTGCAGTTGCTCTCCCAGCATAATTCAGCTTATCTTTTGTGTGATCATGAGGTCAGCTTAAAATAACAATGAGCCTGATTAAAATTCTGCCCAAGTGCTCCCTGCAATGGGGTTAAGATCTCTTATTTAAGTTAGGATGCCACGAGCTGTCATTTGAATGACGAACAGACTAAGTGCTGACTTCAGGACAGGAGGAGGGAGGTGTGGGTTTCTGACGCTGCATCCCTGCCCATCCCCGTGTCCCACTCTCAGCAGTTGAGCACCTCCCCTAGATCCTCCTCCATCGGAGCCTCTGGGGAGCAGTCCAACAGAGGAGAATAGAGAGTGTGGGGAATGCATTTCCACTGCAGCTTTTGGTGAGCCCTGGCCCAGGGCATGTTATAGATAAATAGACAGATAAGACCGCCACTCTGCGCTCCCACAGGCTTTACTGAAGGTGAGGATGAGCTGCATCCCTTGATACTTCACTCTAAGTGATGGCCTGTATCTGTTTTCCTTTTATCTTCCTATCTTGGATATGTGTGGCCCAATAAAAAGAATAAATTTGTAAGATAAACAGCTTTCTTTGCAGATTTAAGAGTCTAATTTTCACTTTACACAGAATTCCCCGCCCCCCCCTTGGAGGGCCAGAAGGCCTATGGGGTTTACTCTTAGACTAATCCAAGTAGAAAAACAAACTTGAGTGAGGATGAAGGGGAATTGTGGGTGGTCCCAGGAAGTGTCCAGAGAGGCTGGAAGCCAAGTACCATCAGTGATGGTGGAGGAAGGCCCACCCAGCCACACACTCCCAGGGCCCGTGTGTGAGGCCCTGCCTATACACAGATGGGTACCATTAAATAAGGTGTGCTAGACCAGGCCCCGCCCCACCAAGAACCCGAGAGGCTGGCTCAGAGGGGAAGATGAGGCTGTTCTCTGATTCCTTCTCTCCCCAGGGTGCAGAAGCACTAGCAGCTGTCCTTCTGCAAGGCTTTCCAGACAGAGTCCCAAGGCTCTGCCTGTGGCCCCACACAGCCGGCCAGGAACACATTCATGGTCCTCCTTATGGACAGACCAGTCCTCCCCCAGCCCCTCTAGGAAAGAGATGATAGAAGGGAAGAAGCATTATAAAAAAAGATATGTGTGACCCTTTGTCAGGCCACATGTGGATTGTTTTTGTTTTTGCTTTTTTTATATTCCATTTTCTAAAATCTGCAGTATCTCTTTTCTCTGATCAGACACTTGCTTTAAGTGTGTTGAGTAGAATGAAGCTGGGCATGTGAAAAGAGATGGGCCTCAGACTCGCAGTCTGCTCCTCCCGCTCCTCTGTGAAAGCACCGTGGCCAGCTCCTCGAGGCTGGGGTGTCCCCAAGAGTGGGGACATCCGACTGCAGGCAACACAGCCTCAGCCTGAGTGTGCTCTGGGCCTCACAGGATGTGGAAATAGCTGAGAAGTAGCTCCTGGGACCTCTGTTTCTTTTCCTGACCCCACTAAATAATATGCCATCTAGTCTTCATGAGTGGATATCTTATATAATGGCAGCAAATAATATTCCAGAAGAACACAGACTATTCATACAGCCCTTCCCAAGTTTCAGCCTAAAACAGGTGAATTACAGTAGATATCAAAAACTCTGCTTCCTCCTGTTCCTACAAGCTGAGAGTGTCTAGATAAAAAAGAAGACATGGATCCAATCATTTCAAGTTTTGTTTCAAGAATTTAGGCAGTTTCTCAAAAAACTAAAAATAGAACTACTGTATGATCCATCAATTCCACCCCGGGTGTATATCCAAAGGAAACAAAAACACTAATTGGAAAAGATACATGCACCCCGATGTTCACTGTCTACCACTGCCAAGATATGAAAACACCCTGAATGTCTATCAGCAAATGAACTGATAGAGAACACATGGGGTGTGCATATGTGTGAAGTTGCTTCAGTCATGCCTGGCTCTTGGTGACCCAAGGGACTGTGTAGCCCGCCAGGCTCCTCTGTCAATGGAATTCTCCAGGCAAGAATACCAGAGCGGGTAGCCATGCCCTCCTCCATGGGATCTTCCCAACCCAGGGATCAAACCCAGACCTTCTGCATCGCGGGCAGATTCTCTACCACTGAGCTACTGGGGAAGTCCGCGGGGTTTATATATGTATATGTGGGCTTCTCAGGTGGCACTAGTGGTAAAGAACCACTATACACACACACATTGGGAAAGGAAATGGCAACCCACTCCAGTATTCTTGCCTGGGAAATCCATAGACAGAGAAGTCACAGTCCACTGAGTCCCAAAAGAATTAGACACGACTTAGCAACTAAACAGCAAAATACACACACATACAATGTTACACTACTCAGCCATAACAGACTGAAACGTTGCCATTTGTAACAACATGGATGGACATGGAGGGTATTCTGTTAACAGAAATAAGTCAGACAGAGAAAGACAAATACTGTCTGATATCTCATACGTGGAATCTAAAATATACAACAAACAACTGGATAATAAAAAAAAAGAAACAGACACAGATATAGAGAACAAAGCAGTGGTTTCAAGTGGGGAGAGGGAAAGGGGAGGGGCAGTATAGGAGCAGGGGATCAAGAAGTACAAACTATTATGTCTAAAAGATGCTGCAAGGATATATTTTACAATACTGGAAATACAGTCAATATTTTATCATAGCTATAAATGGAGCACAACCTTTAAATACTGTGAATCACTACACTGTGTGCTTTATATATAATATTTAAAATATTACACATCAGTTATGCTTCAGTTTAAAAAGATGTGTTTCGGGGGGGCATCGAACAACTGACCCTCGTCATTTTGTCATCTCAAGGTCAGAAACCTTGCCTTCTGTTTCCATTTGCATCTCCTAATCTTCTGAGTATATAGCAAGGTTGCCCTAGGTCAAGGTGATTGAGGTGCATCACCTTCCCTAGAATTCACAGAGGGAGGGCCCACAGCTGTGGGCTAAAGAAGGGGCCGGGAGATTAAAAATGGTTGTGGATTATGTTGGAATCCTCATCATCAACTAAACCACAAACTGGCAGTCCTGGAGAGACAAAGAATCCGATGCTTAGAAAGAAAAACAACTTTTCAAAAGTTAAAACCTAGATGCACATAAAACACCATCAGCAGCTGCCTGAATCCATCCCTGAGACTGGCTATCTTGTACATAAATATGACTTGAATTTCTGGGTGCCTCATTATACAATTAACCTTACCGTTTCATTTGTTTGGAATTTTAAAACTTGGTTTATGAAATAATTTTACTTTTTAAGGGTAGACTCCCTCCCCTCAGGGTTATCTTTAAATACTTGACTTCTTTGGTCCATATTTAAAATACCCTTGTTTGCAGAGAAGGAGTCAGGAGTCAGAACCTCTTCCTTCTTGGTCCCCAGTGCCTGGCTGTCCTTAGGCAAATCCTTTCACCCCACCCCAGCTGGACTTACTGGCCCCTCCTCTGCAGCTCCTTACTGTGAGAGCCCCAAGTCCACCACAGGCTGTCTTCACCCACGATGTGGCCTTTCCTTCACCCACCCTAGCCTACGTGCCCAGTCATTTCAGTCGTGTCTGACTCTTTGTGACCCCATGGACTGTAGCCGTCTGCCCACAACCTCCTCAAGGGGATCTTCCTGACCGAGGGATTGAACCTGCTTCCTGTAGTGCAGGCAGGTCCTTTACTGCTGAGTCACTGGGGAAGTCCCAGCCCATCCTAAGCCAAATCAGAAACAGGGATGGATTTTAGAGAGATGGGAGGAAATGATCATGAAAGGGATAGTACATGCTCCTATATATTCCACAAGCCCCAACTTTTCCCAACTGCCTCTGCCCTAA
Organism: Antilocapra americana; assembly: GCA_007570785.1. Lineage (NCBI taxonomy): Eukaryota > Metazoa > Chordata > Mammalia > Artiodactyla > Antilocapridae > Antilocapra > Antilocapra americana. The sequence goes on from ML664203.1 coordinate 1,200,664, forward strand.
GCTGGCACCACTGACTAGTCCAGGCAATGGCTGGAGGCACACTGAAAAGAAAGACTCTGTACCACGGCTGCCTCCCTCTCCTCCCCGGCTACCTTGTCCTTGCAACGCAAGTGTTGAGGCGGCAGAATCACAAAATAGAGGGTGCCTGGATCGCTGAGTCACCAGACTGACCCAAGACAGCCTGTGCATGAATGAGAAAAAATCTTGGCTCTGTTAAGTCCTGGAGACTTGGCAACTTGTCACAACGGGAGGAATCAGGAAGCAAGCAGTGCAAACCTTCTACTGGTGAAGTCTTTTGGGTTTATACCCAATTCTCCAGGTAGTCCTATTAGTTCACAGAATGTGACAGAGAACAAGGTCCAGAGAGACCAAAAGAGGCAGTTCAGGTCAGTTCAGTTCAGTCGCTCAGTCGTGTCCGACTCTTTGCGACCCCATGAATCGCAGCACGCCAGGCCTCCCTGTCCATCACCAACTCCCAGAGTCCACCCAAACCCATGTCCATTGAGTCGGTGATGCCATCCAGCCATCTCATCCTCTGTTGTCCCCTTCTCCTCCTGCCCCCAATCCTTCCCAGCATCAGGGTCTTTTCCAATGAGTCAACTCTTCGCATGAGGTGGTCAAAGTATTGGAGTTTCAGTTTCAACATCAGTCCTTCCAATGAACACCCAGGACTGATCTCCAAGAAAAAGCAAAGAGAAGTTTCTTTTTAAACTGTGCATGGACTCTTACTGCTCACCTCATCCTGCCTGGCAGCCTTATACTTCATATGCCCAAATGTACATTCTGGAAAGATTTTCAATAAAAAAAAAATTGTAATGATGATGATGAAGATAGGCCCATGAAACGAAAGAACAGTTGTCCCAGGAACTTCAGTGGGATGAGGGAGCTGTCCATACACCTGAGTGCTTACTATTTTACGACATAAAAGGCCATGGTATTTTAATTTCTATGAAACTCTTATAACAGTAAATACATTTTCCCAGATGAGTCGTGCAGTTCATTCTGAAAGTCTGCCTTGTGCAAAGAGCATCTCAAAAGCACAGCTCTCACTTCATTAATGAAGGAAAAAGCAATTTGTGGAGTCTAAAGGGTGAGCAGGACACCAAAAAATCACATCTTTCTTAATTTCTTTGCCCCCATATATCAGTGTTTTAAAATGGTTTCAGGGTAGAAAAAAGAACACTTTGGAGAAACAGTCCAAAGGAATATATAGCTCCTCTTAAAAGCTTAACACTTCCCCTTATTTTGAAAACTTTAAACAGACTCAAAACAATTACTGTGGTAGAGGTTGCTGATGAAGGGTTCCTTTTATTTTTGAAAATGATTTTAAATTAATGGTATGCATAAAAATTGTAACATTACCATAAACAATTGTACTTAACTCTTGGAAGACGTAAGTCATGCCTTAGGTCAGTATTAATTTGGTGTCTCTGTTGTTTCATCAAAGTTCTCTGGTTTATGATGGCCATATATAGTCATGTTAAACAGTTAAGCATTAATATGGATTGGCAAAAGTATTTGTTTAAATAGAGAGCTATTTTAGAAAAGGATGACCACTTGTGAGAAGGCAACGGCCAGCTTCCCTGTGGGTCCTTAGGACCAGGGGCCGGCTAGGCTCACTGGCAAGGCCCAGCTCATGACAGATCTCTGGTCACAGAGGTGAATGTCCTCAATCATCGCCTTCCTCACCTCTGACCCAGACTCAAAACTGTGCAGAGCTCCATTTGCTTTTAACAAGATAGGATTTCTGGAATTGGGGAAATAGGTCACTAAAAGGCTAAAATTTGGAGAAAAAAAATATAAGATACTAGAATCTCAAATAGCTTCTCTAAAGCAACATTTTGATGAGTTAAGTGAAAATGAATCAGAAACATATGGATTAAATTTCCCTTAAAATACACAAGGGCTTCAAAATCAAGCACTGTGGGCCAAATGTGTTTCTGGTTTTACCAAGCCCAGAGCCCTTTCCTAATTGTCAGGGGAGTGTGCGGAACCCCCCTGGCGGTGACTAGGCCACCCATGGGGTCCCTTCCCTTTGGCACTGTGTGGCGCTGCCATTGACAACATGCTCTGTAATCCTTGGGTTGCCAGTTCTCCCAAGGCACTCAGGGCTGGCTGTGGGCATGCGCTTTTAGTCCTCAGCCTGGGAACCATGACCAGGGATGCAGCGGCAGGCAGGATGTGGGACTCAGAGACCGTCTATGACAAGACAGCTTGCGTGATGGATCTCTCTGGGCTCCGCACACCTCTCTCTTCCCTCTAGCCTGCAGGGCAGGGACACATCCCAGAAACTGATCAGGTGAACCAGAGCAGAGCAAGGTCACCTATGGACTGGCCTGGGTGAAAAGAAGCAGGCAGGATGAGACTGGAGAGGGACGGCCCAGGGAGATGCCATTCCCTGGGGAAAGCCTGGCTACAGGCAGGAAAGGGACAAGCCATTGGCCTTGTCACTCTTTAGAATAACCCCCAACTCCTCATGGTCTCCCACCCCCATCTAAGTGGCCCCCATTGCTGCTCTGACCTCATTCCAACTCCACTCCAGCCCTCCATCTATCTGTTTTCCTCAAGGCCTCCTGGCTGGTACCCCACTTTTGCTCCTGTTGCCCCAGTTCAGTTCAGTCACTCAGTTATGTCTGACCCTGAAGCCCCAAGGACTGCAGCACACCAGGCCTCCCTGTCCATCACCAACTCCAGGAGCTTGCTCAAACTCATATCTATCAAGTCGGTGATGCCATCCAACCATCTCATCTGTCGTCCCCTTCTCCTCCTGCCCTCAATCTTTCCCAGCATCAGGGTCATTTCCAATGAGTCAGTTCTTTGCCTCAGGTGTCCAAAGTATTGGAGCTTCAGCTTCAGCATCAGTCCTTCCAATGAATATTCAACACTGATATCCTTTTGGATTGACTGGTTGTTGTGACCCCATCCACCTGGAATTCTCTCCCCCCAGAATTTACACAGAGACTCACACTCAGACTTTAGTCCACTGCCTCTCCTGGGAGTGGTGTTTCTGACCACACTGTCTGGAAGAATTCTCCCTGACTCCAGGTTCCTGGGGTGCTCTTTCTCTGGTTTGCCCTTTGAGGAACTATCACCTATCGCAGATGCTAACTGACCTACCTATTTGTCTCCTTACCACCTGTCTGCCCTTAGACACAAGCTCCACGCAAACAAGGACCACGCACTACTGCTTGGCCTTACACTCCCAGCACATGGGAGGCGCTCATTAGCAGGTGCTCAATACATACTTTAAAAATTGTACCTACTCTTTTACACACACCCTTTTAAAATAAATAAAATAATCAGAGGAGGCAAGCAAATTAGAATTCAGAGGGCAAGATGAGCTCCTGACTGCAAGAGGAAAGTTGCTTTGAGTAGACTGGGAGGAACTGGCCCCCTGTATGAACAAAATATCAGAAATGCCCCCAAGTGCTCGGCACAGACCATGTGGGGCTGGAGTGTGAAAACAGCAGGTGGGCAGGAGGTCAGGGACACCTGGGGAGGCTTCCTGAAGGAGGAGGCCTCAGGGTGTCTCCCTAATCAGCAAGATCACAAGACAGCTTGAGAGAAGATGGCAGTGTGTCACTGAGGCACCTTTCATGATTTCATCTGCCTTCTTCCTGGCTAAACAGGGAGATGGCATTGCATGGAAGAAACAACATAAAGAAACAGTAATCAATTAAATGGATACTTTAAAAGTAATCCATGCCCCAATCACTATTGTAATTATTGCAAAATATCTGTTATGCCTTCCCTTCTTCATAATTTAAATTACATGTTCCTTTCTCAAAAAAAAACCACACACACAAAGTATAGACTATAGAAGCCTCTACTTTCAGTAAAGCATAGATTCCCAAAAGATTTCTACGTAATTTATTTTCTTTAAAAAAAAAAAAACTATAGCTTTTAAGATCCTCTTAAGGTAATTTACAGCCCCCTCCTTTATGGCTGGGGTGGGAGCTGGGGGAAGATTGGAGGCGATATCTTTGACTACGGGGCAGGCTTCAGGAATTCTTACTTAAACGACACTGAGAACTAGCTGGACCTATCTTTTTCAAAATGCGCTTGGTCAGTCGCCATAACTTGGGGGCTGAGTTTTCTCTAGGGACGGACACACACTGAAAGGAGAAGGAATGATCTGGAGATAATGCCTTCCCTGGAGACAGGTTCTGCCATATTCTTTTTTAAACAAAGAAGACATCTTAAGCACCTTGCAATATCTTTCATTTAATCATTGGCAGAAGGCAAGTCCCTGATGAACACTGGCCTGTGTCTTCCTCTTTAACCAGCTGAGTGATCCAAGCTTTTAATATAGCCGTTCCAATTATTGTAAAAGTCATCTAGTACCTTATAACCACAAATATTGACAGTTTATTGCACAACACATTCCTGACATTTGAAGGTCACACCATACATAATACATACTCTTTTATAAAAGTGTCTGGAACAAAAAGATACATGATAAGCAATTACCTCTCCCGGCTTGTATGTACGTACAGTTCGGGGCCAACGAGGTTGCGTGGGAGGCACAGGCACCATTTTAAATAATCTATTAAGGCAGCATGGAGGCATTCATGATGGATAATTATGAAATGGCTCGTGGACACGCTGCAGTCAGATTGGTTGGCCGGGCCGTGGGGTCTGGGCAGCTCTCCTCTTCTGAGTTGGGATCACAACGCCACAGCGCCACAGAGAGCCCTGCCTCACATCACAGTCGGATTTTCCCCCAAAGCCACTAAGCATAACGGAGTCACAATATGTTCTTGTTTTTCAGATTGGTCTGTATGTGGCTGAAAGGAATTTAAAAAATCCACCAGGCCTGGTTCAGATGCAGCTCACCCCCAGACTGTTGGGGCACTGACCGTAGCTCTCGTCATACAGACGGCCACACCACCCTCCCAGGGCTGCGGTGTCCAGAGACCCTCAGTGCAGGGGTATGTGGCTGTGAGCCAAGAAACTCTGATGCTGAGGCCACGCAACATCTCCCGAGAACATTCTGCGAAAGAAGGTACTACTTACCACCGCTCCCCCTTACTCCGACCCCGACACTGTTCCCACTTGTCCTTCCAGCTTACGTCTGACAGAAAGGTTCCAATCACAGATTAAGTGGAAAGGTTTTCAATCAGAGGCTTCAGGTCAAAACCAAGTTCCACCAACTCTTAGAGAATATAATCCTGGGCAAATTACATAACCTCTCTGAGGTTCATTCAGTTTTCTTATCTGCAAAATGGGGATAGTCATAACAATTCATTTAAAAAGGGCCTGATGCAGGATATGCTCCAGTTAATAACAGCTTTTAACATGAATATTGCCAAAGGGACCCTTTGCATGTAAGGATGGCTGTGGGGAGGGCAGAGACCTGTGGCTTTAGCGCTCTCCCCAAGCAATAGAACCTACAACCTGCCCAAGGTCCAGAATGAGAGGGCATGCTCCCTTTCTGAAAAGTCCAGGTTACAGCAGTTTCTCCAAAGCTCTGAAAACTCAGGCAATTCTCCCAAGTTAACAGTGAAAAACAATTCAGGCTGCAATTGAGCTTTGCATAGATGACAATCTTTAATCACAGATGAAGCAGCAGGTCATTAGAATCTACATCAAACTCCCTCCTGAATGATGCGAATGGCTACTGTTTGAAAAAATAAAATAAACTATATATACATATGTATGTATACATGCAAATATATATTATTTTAAAACTGTATTAAAATAAATGATCAACAAACTCTCAAGATAATCAAAAGTCCTTCCAAGAGTAATTTTATTTTGATTTTTCAGGGTGAATGCTTTAAAATTTAAGACATGGGACCAAAATGATTTCTATAAAAATGATGTGTTTATTAGCATTAAATCCCAGGCAAGCGGGCTTCCTTATAAAGAACACATTTTTGCATCTGAAAAGCATACATATTAGAATGTGTGTGTTTCTTTAAGAAGCTATTCTGTTTTAGAGGGTAGCGGGTAAGATAGGGCACCACGTGATCAGGAGGTTGCTATGGTAAATATGCATTTTTTATTGAAGAGTAAACAGTGGCAGAAAACAAGTGTCAATTGCCAGCTCTGAAGTTACTGCCATTTTTGAGCTGCACTGACTTATCTAGCCCTTTTAATTTGAGAACCTTTATCAGATGAACGCTATCAATGGATCAAGATTTCAATTTTTTTTAATAAATGCTGAAACTTTAAACACTTTGTAGGAATAAATACTTTAGTTGACATATAAAAATTAGCAAAAAGATTCTATCCAGCTCTGCCCATCATGGTGCAAAGATTTTTCTGGAGCTGTTTTGCCTGGCTGATAGATCTCCAAAGGACAAAACCTTTGGACTTGGCTCAGGTCACAAAGCAGAGGAGTCAAGGAGACAGCCAAGGTTACCACACTGACCATTGTCTTGGTACATGCCAGCAAAACGAAGCTAGAGCCGATGCCCTGGAGAATGGCCCTCCCCATGAGTGGTCCAGTGTCTGCGTCCTGGCAAGGATGTTGCGCCCCTGACCCCCCAGGCTCCTGGTTGGGCAGTGGACTTTAGACAATACCACTGTGACACACTCAGTGAAGTTTTTGCTGTTTTCCTCTTCATGACCCCCAGAGACTGCATGAAGGTAACTTTGCTTTCTGATAACCACAGGAGTGGCCTTTCTCAACTACAAATGAAGCTGTGCTATAAACCTCAGATAGCTCCTGGTTACATTCATATCCTGAGTGGGCCCACAACTAGCTTCTCTGGCCAGGTGAAGGGTGTGGATTTTGTTCTCCTTCTAGCTTATAACTGGCAGAGGACAAGAGGACTAGAGGAGTCCTCCTCCACATCTGGCACATAGTAAGCATCCAACCATCACTCACCCAGCTCATGCATGAATGAATGATGTGTGAATGAATGAACTGACCCCTGGGGACTAGCTTCCTAGGTAGCAGCTTCAAACAGGAAGGTCAAGTCTCCTCGTTCTTCCTTTGATCACAGATAAAAGTACCAAGTGTTGGCAAAGTTCTCAAAGGGAAACCTCCAGGTTCTAGCAATCCCATAGACTAGTCCAAACAAAACTTCATAAGGGACAAGCAAATGAGCGTGTCCTCCAAGGAGGTCCAGGGAAGGAGGGGACCAGAACAAGCAGCCTTGCTTGTGGAGGGTGGGGTGGTGGGATAGAGGAAATTGTTTCCATGGTCTCCAGGCATGCACAGAGACTGTCAGCCAGAAGGGGTCACCTCAAAACACCTAGAAGTGTTTGACTCCAAGATCTGAGTTTGAGTTTAAACTGGAATTCCAAGCAAACCACTAAAGCTTCATGAACTTTAGCATCTTAATCTGTATAACTGGATACTAATTGGATAATGGTACTTACAAAGGAATCTGAGTGTTTCATGAGATAGGGGGTTTGCAAGACCTTAATATACCTTAAATCCTGCAGAGCTATCACAGACAAATGGGAAAGTCATTGGCTTTGAGACAGCCAGCTCTGGGTTTTCCAACCTGGACTTGCCATTTCTGGGCTACACCTCTGTAGATGCTTCCCCTAGCCTTGCCTAGACTCTATAAACACTGTCTGTAAAGTGGGAATAACAGCACTACTTTACAATCTCTTGTGAAAACTAAATCTCATAATGTGAGGAAAAGGATGTGATAGACTCCCAACTGTCAGTTACCCTGAACTACCCAGGTCCAGATCCAGACCTACCCCTGACCTACCTACACAGATAACTGGGGTAAACCAGAGGTGATGATTCATATAATAGCATCACCATAGGAGCCCTGCTCATGGTCAGTGCTCTCCCCCAGCACATTGCCAAGCTGGGAAGATCATCTCCGGTGTGCAAAGTGACACCAGCCTCCATGGTGGGAAACCCATAAACAAGCTTCCACGCATGCTATGTTCTAATCCCGAAGTTACAGTTTAACACTTTCTTCCAAGACACTCCTATACAAGACAGTCTTACTCAGAACATCCCTTGGAGATGAGTAACTAGGGGGTGAGGAGGAAGATCTGGGGAAAGTGTCGGACTGGGATGACAGGGAGAGAGAAGAGCAGTCACAATTTGGGGCAGTTCAGGCCTCACCATCCTACACTCCTTTCAGGAGATGGCTGGTGTTAAAGGACAACAGGCTGGCTGCTTCTGAACATCTCTACAGAGCACCCCAAATGCTCAGACATACCAGGCCCCTCAGCCCTATAGCCCAGAGGCCTTCTCACCAGCTCTTTCCTAATACTGGGAAAGAATTTTAGAGCCACCTTGAGACACTGGGATGTGAGTTGGGACTGATGTGAGGTGAGCTGGGAGCTTTCTTTGACAAGGCTTCAGGGGGGCCAAGGAGATGCCACTCACAGTCCTGCTTGGGTCTGTCCAGGGCATCACCAGAATGTCTAAGAGCCCAAGACAGCTCTACTGACCCTCCAGAAAGAGAAAGATGAGAACTTTCTTTTTGATGGACCTCAGAATCTCAACACACACTCATCCCTCTTCCTGAAACATATACCCCAAACCCTAGCACACCACCTCCCTCTTGCCTGGCTGATGCCACCATTCTTGAGAGTTCAGCTCCAATGCCACTTTCTCAGAAGACATTCTTGTACTTACACACTGAGTCAGGCCGACCCCAATTACCCTAGAATGAAACCTTCATGACACACATCTCAGAGTTTGTACTTACCATATATATATATAATACCTGCTTAATTTCTCTCTCTCCTACTAGTTTGTTTATACTTTAAAAGCTGGGATGCAGTCTATTTTTCTCAATATTATCTCCCTAAAACCTTCTGGGGCTTCCCAGGTGGTTCAGTGGTAAAGACTCTGCCTACAAATGCAGGAGATACAGGACCTGCATTGGAAAGGATGGAAGCCATGTTCCTTCCCTGCATTGGGAAGACCCACTAGAGGAAGAGATGGCAACCCACTCCAGTATTCTTGCCTGGAATAGTCCATGGACAGAGGAGCCTGGCGGGCTACAGTCCACAGAGTTGCAAAGAGCTGGACATGACTAAGTGACTGACATGCATGCAAAACCTCCTGGCACAGAGTAGGTGCTCAGTAAATACTGATGAGAATGAATGAATGAGTGGTGTTGGGAAGGCTGGGTGGTCGTTCCATGTGGTGTAACCAAAGGAGGACACCGTTTTCAGACCCTCTATACTCTCCTGCACTGACCTGCCCTAGTAACACAGAGACCAGGGCTTGTGCTGGGTAGGGAGAGGCACCGCTAGCTCTCACAGGAGGGAAAGGGAGTTGGGGTGTGGTCCTTACAGCTCTCAAGAGCCCCGGCCCAGATGTGGGGGTGAGAGTGGCAGGTGGCAGAATTCAGACAAACAGAACCCTCAGTGTGCATTGGAGAGGGTGAGTGGGTGCCAGTCCAGGACCTGGGCTGGTGGGGAGAGCAGAGTCCAGGCCCCGGGGCAGCTCATCAGGACATCTGTTCTGCTTGGTTCTTCTGCTGAAGAACCCGAGGAAAAGTCTGCCCAGACATTTGTTCTTGGAGGCGCCCCCAAAACATGCACACACACCCCAAATGAGGAATACTCTTTTCCCCTCTGTGGGAGGCTTCCTGCACCCTCCTTCCCCTTGGCCTGCCGCCCCTGGCCCTCCAGCTGCTCTCAGAGCTCCCCCTCCCCTACCTCGGCTTCCTTCTCGGCTCACCCCTAGTTGGGCACCACCCAGTGTTGCCTGCTAGTGCTCAGTTCTCCAGCGAGTCTTCAGTCTGTCTGGTTTGCCATGGCATCCCCAGCCTGTTAGCAAGGTGCCTGGCACATAGTAGGCACTTCGTGTTTTTCAATAAATACGACAACTTAACACTTTGTGACACCACTTTGGATGTAGATTAGATCCTGGTGACAATTTTTAATAAGGAAAATCGCTCTCTCCCTTCCCTTTGGAAGCTCTTCCACACTAAAATTCAAAGCAGCGCTGCGGTCACAACACATATAGTCCTGCAATGCTAATTTCTATCCCGTAACCGAGAGAGACAACTAAATGTTGCAAGGTTATTCAAAACTTCTGCCCCTTATCCTCTGACTTCTCCTTAGGGGGAAATTGCACAGGAATACATTTCCTCATCTGTATGTTAAAGCACGGTTATAATCCACCTATCATGATTGCAATTTTGGGAATCAAAACGGAGATCCAAAACAGCAGTGTGATCTACATTTTAGCCACATACATTATAATAAATTAAGTCAAAGAAAGAGTGCAGCATTAACTCTGGCTCTATTCCTTAAATACCCTATGAGAACCTTGAAGCTGCCCTCTGTAACAGCTCTGGCTTTCCCTGCCTGCTGTCCAGGGCTGCAACGCTGCCACTGACCCACCACCTGGAACGGGTCGGTCACAGAGCCAGCTCAGAGGGTTGACTCAGTCTGGCTTTGCAACACAGGTTCAAGGCCACAGAGAGGCTACCAGGCACCCCTGGCCAAGGGCAAGCAGAAGCCTCTGGAAAGGAGCAGGCAGTGTGGGCAGCACGGTGATGGGAGGTTCCTAGCCTGATGCGTGTGGACGCACCTCAGGGCTTGGACCAAGAAGGCAGAAGGAACACAAGTGTCCACCACCTTAATGAGCTAGCCCGTGTTCTTTCCCCTGCCTGAGCCTCTGTTTCCACGTCTGTAACTAGCGGGGGTAGCAACCCTATGGAGAGCTCATTCATTACTCAGGGTTTTCATATGCCGAATGTGTTTTTAACATTTACAAATTCGGGGCATTTCACATATGGTCTTGATTTCAGCCGCTTCTAAAAAACTGTTCTCTCACAACGCTGGGTCCAGGGTCCCCAAGGGGCAGCCACTCTTGGGGTGGGTCCTGGGGGCTTCCTCCCTGCTCCCAGCACCCCCTCCCTCATTCTTGCTTCCTGGCAGCCCCCACCCAGCAGGCACGACTCCAAATTTGCCATCCCGGCCGAGATGGTCCAGGACACCCTTTCCACCTCTAAAGACGGCCTCAGTAACCTCAGTTGAGCAAATAAGGCAGAAGCCTCCAGACTAATTCTCATAATTATGATGGGTCTATTATTTCAAAGCCAGCGATGATTGTGGGGTCAGGTGCTCAGAGGAAGAGGGAGAGAAACATACTTTAAAGTGATAGCAAATATCCTTTGATTCTTTGCTCTGATACCAAATTGCATCCAGAAATGCTGAAATACGTGCTCGCAACCTTGGTCAAATTTCAAAGAGGCCTCGGCAGGAAGGGCAGTGATCAGGGGGAGAGAGGAGGGGCCAGAGAGCCAGGCAACTGAAAGAGCCCACGCAGGACTCTGGGCAAGGGGACACGGACACACCCCCGCTGCTGTGCTGACCTGGAGATTTCAGTCACACCCCGACCTCTACGTCTGCGGCACCCAGCCTTCATCTTCCTGCCTCCTCAGGTGTTCCCACTCAGCCCCACCACCCGGGGCCTCCCCAGCACAGCCTCGAATCCTCTGAACCTTTTCTGAATTCTGTACAATGACACGCTGCTCCGGGCTGCTCTCTCATTTGTCTCATGCGTTTTGATTCCAGCCTGCTTACCAAGAGGACCCCGTGGGTTTGCCTGTCTCGTAATCCCCTACAAAACCGAGCCAAGGGCTGGCCCACTGAGTCACTCAATAAACACAGGTCGGTTGACCTTTCCATTGTGAAAGACACCGTTATTACCTCCTCCAGGGCTTTCTTCCAGGGGCTTCTTCTAGGAGAAAGGCAGATCCCACCGAATGACTGAAAATGCCCTGGACTCTCTGACCTCATTCTCCATTTGGTTTTGGCCCCCAGTATTTGCTTAGATGTGAGTTAATTCATCCCGCCCACAAGTATGAAGGTTGCCCACTCTGTGCTAGGCACAGAGTACGGAGACGCAGCAGTCCACACAGCAGACCGGACAGCCCAGGGGGGGCTGCATGCGGGCACGGTGGGTGGCAGAGGAGGCAGCTGGGACACCCGCATCACACAGCGGGGGGCCCAGCTCTTGCTTCAGTCCTCATCTGTTTGCAAGAAATCAGATGTGTGACACATCGATGGAACCCACTTTTCCTTGCCACCCTTACCCCTCGGGGGACAAACCTCTGGCCTGTGTAAGATTCTCAACTTGGTCCCTTTCTGAACGTTCCTCTTTTACTTTGGGGGACTTCCCCTAGGCTGCAGAACAGCAGGAAGCACTTCGGTATCTACTCCCACATCATCCACCATGGATTTGTGGCAACGGAGCTGAGCCCAAAGAAAGCCCTTTGTTTGATCAGCAGAGCCCCCGAGGGGGCCCTTTTGCTCCTGTGGTCAAGCCCAGGGCCCCTGCTGACACCCTACTTTGGCGAACAGCTTGAGATACCTTCAGTGGAGAGGATCAGAGGTTGGGAGTTTTACCCTGAAGGAACTCAACATGCACATGGGTGGACAAAATAAATGTACAAAAAAATAGATTCATCATGATGATGAAATACGAACCAGCTAATGATAATATGAATGCCAAAGACTGTGATTACTATTACCATGATAGCAGCTGCAACATTTATCAGGTGGGACATAGGATCATTCCCATCGTACAAAGGAGAAAACTGAGGCTCACAGAGGTTGAATACCTCGTATGAGCTCGCCCAGCTGCTCAGGGCAAAGCCGACTGCCGTCCAGGTCTCCTGATTCCTGGGCCTCTGTAAGCCACCCAGGGACTGAAGTTCATGGGGCAGGCTCGTGATACTGTGAGGACAAATGGAGATGAAGGCTCCTGGGGTGGGAGCCAAGGAGGCAGCTTCATGAATGGAGCACGGGAGCCCGGATTGGAGGGGCTGCTGGGGGGGGGGGGGCAAAGAGGTGGTACTCTCTGAAATCCACCAGGAGTGGCTGGTCTTGATGCAGGAGGAAAACCACCTCGTCAGAAAAGCCGAAGGAGAGCAGGAGCACAGTGGCAGAGGGGCCTGTCAAAGGGGAGTTGTGCCCCTGAGGTGGAGACCCCACCCTGCCCATCTAGTACTCACTCTTCAGTTTCATCACATTCTGGCTCCAACGCAATCAGAGCATTTGTCGTGCCGTCTTAGATCAAGTCTGAAAGAGAGCGCGTGCCCTAGTGGACTACCTGTGCCATGTCCAAGGGGAGGGAGGTCCTAGACTTCTCTGAGGGTGGAGGTAACCTGCATAACCTCTTCCTACGCATCCACTCTTGAAGGATGACAAATGGCTCCCACCGAGTAACCTATGGAAGAGAGCTGAAGGGTTGTGGCTGGGGCCTGGACTCTTCTCCTCAGGGAAATTGCTTTGAAAACATAGGCCACTTGGTGCAATCTGCTCAGCTTCAAAGGCAAGGCAAATCCTTTCAGGGGTCAAGGACCACCTGTAGGGTAGAAACGGTACATGACTCATTGGGCTTTGCCCAGCTGGGTGTACTGCACCCCCGACATAGGAAACCAGTGGGCGCTGATGGGCTGCACACAGGACCCAACAGGACAGCCTGCAGCTGGCCCCTGCCCGCCAGTGGAGGACAGTGCTCAGTCATGAGTCAGGGAGGCTACTGCTCAATCTCCCTTCGTCAAGAAAGGTCACCAGCTTGGTGAAGGATGCTCCAACTCACACACCAGGAGCATCATCCTGTACCACCAACTTCCCCACCCTGGATCTCGCATTTG
>ML664203.1:1216716-1289078 GCA_007570785.1 Antilocapra americana
GTGAGATGAACCAGAGCAGAGTTCTTATGAGTGTGTGGGAGCTGGGCAGGGTGTCTGCTGGGGGAAGACAGAAAAGGCTCGCCAAACCATGTCGCCTTCCCAGAAGCTCTGCCAGGAGGAACCCGTCTTACCCATGGCCTCTCTCCATTCAAGCTCTGAGCCAAGCTGAAGATGCTTGAAATGGTCCCAAGTTGTGATGACCATCCTCATACTTGAACAGTACTCTGTAGTCTTGTTTCCTTTGTTCTCAGGCCAAGTCTCAGCCCCCTCGGGAGGCAGAGCGGGAAATCTGATATCCATCCCACCTCTGCTACTGGCCTGGGCGCCAGACACAGGGTAGCGGACTGCTGGGCCCGAATGAGGCTGTAAAATTACAATGCTGATCAGCATTGCAGATCAAGGAAAAAATGTCATTCTCCTGGCATGCAACATTCAAAGAAGGAAGAATGGATATTTCTCCCAATGCAAGGCAGCAGGACAACTAAAGTGAGGACATGTCCTTCTCCCAGGAGATAGGTGGGAATAAGCTTGGTCTGAGATCCACACACTAAGCTTTCAGGGACCCCTGAGTGTCCATGCCCTTGAGACCACAGAGTAGAGGTCAATGGCCAACACCATGGAGAGACGGACCCTCCCACCATGGGGAAGTGGGGAGCAGGGATGCTTGAATCTCTGCAGAACACCTTTATGGGCAACTCATCCCCACCTGCCTTTCCTTTCCAGAGCTCTCACTGCAGGATCTGCCATCACAAAGGGAAAACAAGGCAAGTGGAAGCCTCCAGAAAAGGGGCTGCTCTTGGGCTGCGAGGGAGGTAGAACAGAGCTGTCAGAGGCTGGCAAGGTGGCTGCCTTCAGGCCAGGTCTGCAAGTGCCAGCCCATCACCTGGGTGTTCCTGTTTGGCATGTGCTTTATGCCCAGTGCCCCTCTCTGGCACATTAACAATCTGTGTATTCATTTATCAGCAGTACATTTTGAATTGTATATTTATGGCACAGTGCACTTTTCATAGCTGAAAATTAATGAACATGCCTTTCTCATAACAAACAAGCACCTGGCTGCATAGTTAGTAATCGGAAACAGATTTATTTTTATTAGTGTATATGTGGGCAAAATTTCTATTAAAAAAAAAAGGTATGCTGAAGTTTTAGGGATATGGATAAAGACTGCCAATGGACACTTCTTTATAAACTCCCACTTTCACTATTTCCCCCCAATATTGTCATGTCAGATATAGTGATAATGCCTTTAAACAGAATGAAATTGTTGGTGAAGCCCACTCACCTTGATACATCAGGCTCCAAGGCTCTGCCATGCACGACCCACCACAGGAAAACACAATTTCAGCAGTGATAAAAGGAAGGAGGAAATTCACTAATCAACAATTTCCACCAATTTCTGCTTCTGTCCCCAGTCAAGCCTTTAACAGTGGTCAGACTTCAGATCAGGAACTCACCTGGCAGGTTTTGCCCATCTGGGCTCAGTTATTTGGGAAGGGACTGTAATCCAGTCATTAAAGACCACAGCACACAGCCCTACACCCACAAATCCAGTCACTGAGGAAGCGCACAATTATTTTCTTGTTTGCCGAGTGTTAGATAAAATATTAAAAATGGATTGCTAGGAGCTGGCTCTTCAAGCCAGCCTCACCTCTCTCTTTCGGCGAGGGTTTCTATCCTTTCAAAGCCAGGGTGACTACTGCTTTTTACACGCCACTTAGACACTGCACACACACCAGTGTTCCTTTCTACCCCTGATTCTCTCAGTCACCTCTAGTTTTCTCTGAGGGCTGCAGAGGCACACACAGCCTCACACTTGTGGTCAGCCACCACACTGTCGCATACCCAATGAAACTTCCTTGGGAAAACTGCATTTGGAACTCAGTTTTCTTTCCAGCAGAATGGGGCCCCAGTGCTTCTACCAGCTCCCAGTCACACCCCAGGCTGGTGGACTCTCAGCATAAAAGGTAAGCAGGGTGAGGTAAGAAGAGCGATGGGAAGAAAGGCCCTGGTACCCATCCTCAGGAGCTCAGCTCTGCTCTCCCTCCTGGATGGGCCACCTTTCCAGAAGCTTCCCAGGCCACCTATGGGTCTGCAACTGTAGTCCAAGGGTGCCACTCCATGCCCGGACTGTGGCTTTCTGCCCACAGTGCCCCTTCTCACCACAAGCTTCTGGAAGGTGGGAGCCATATCTAAAACCCTTGACTCCCATAGGCTGTCAGTGAATGGCGAGCAAAGGGCTCTGATGCCAGCAGCCACCTGGGGCTTGGCTAGGCCTGCAGGCTGAGGAGGTTCAGTTTGCAGGGGGAGCTGAAGGCCAGCCCCTTTGCTAGGCATTTTCCTGTCCAGAAAGTTGGGGTGCAGAGCTGTAGGCCCTCTCCCCTGAGGACAAGTTATAGGAGAGGCTTCGCCCTTTAACTCACCTAATTGGGAAGTATGTACCATTTCTCACCCTCCAGGGGTTAAGAAGTCATTGGAAGACAGACAGACAGAGTCCCTGCCCTCGTGGATCTTACAGTCTCATGGAGGAAGAAAGACATTAACCCCAAATTACCCCAATAACTGAAGGAGGTGGTAATGATATCTGTGAAGGGGAAAAGCAAGGCAATTCTGGGATCGTAAAGCAAACGACCCCATTAAACACTAGGGTTACCTGCCTGGTTTTCTCTTGTTTTCTTCACCAGTTGGGTAAAAACAGTCATAATGCTTTAGCCTTGAATATTCATATTTGGTATTATTTTACCTTCTTCTGTCTGAAGGTGCTTAAGTGGTTTATTCTTTGTCTATTAATCTTTTAACTTTCCTCTTTCTAATCTTTTTTCTTTGCAGTACCTTTCAAATATGTTTTCTTAAACTCTTTGTCACTGTTCTTTACCATTTAAAACCTTAGCTCTGTTAGTTTTATTTTTCAGATCTCTAGTTTCTGGCTCTCTCCACTCTAAGTTGGGTATTCTGTTTTTAAAAATATTTATTGTCTTACTAACTAGTTATCTTAAATCTTGTTACTTTTCATCTTATCTTTCTAACTTCCCCTGCTTCAACTTTTAACCTGTTCTCAATTTTTTCATTTTATTTTCTATTTGTGTTCTGTAAGATGCTGTGTTGTATTTATTTTATTTGCTCCGTAAGCTGAGGAGAAGCTGGCGGAGAAGTGTGCCCTCCGCCCCAGAGGGGTCCTTTCCCCCATGCTGCCTGATGCCTTTTCCCTCCCAGTGTCCCAGAAGTCACCTCTCCAGTTCCCTTCAAATGATGCCCGTCTCCTTTGATAATGATTCTTGAACAAACACCTCTGAGGCTAGTTACCTGGCAGAGGTCACATGCAGCAAACTCTTTGAGTGGTGGCCTTCCCCAAATTCATGTTCATTTTAGTTTCTTTAGCAGAGTTCTCAGTCCCTAGTTGGCTGATGTGAGGGAAGGGTCCCACTGGGGAGAGACCTGCCTTTTAAGGCGTTTGAAGAGCTGGAACTTGACGCTGGAGAGGTGTGAAGCCCAGAAACAGGGAGCACAGTGGTAGAGGTGCACCTCCCCCGACATGGGGCTGGTGGGTCATCCACAACTTGGCTTTGTTTTGGTCTCTCTCCCCACAACAGGAGTAGCTTCTGTGTTTGTGCTTGCTTCTACCTGATTATAAATTAATATATGATAACTGCAAAAGACTACAAACCAAAGATGGGCTTCCCACGTAGCACTAGTGGTAAAGAACCTGCTTGCCAATGCAGGAGACACAAGAGATGCAGGTTCCATACCTGGGTCAAGAAGATCCCCTGGAGGAGGGCATGGGAACCCACTCCAGTATTCTTGCCTGGAGAATCCCAATGGACAAAGGAGCCTGGCGGGCTACAGTCCATAGGATCGCCAAGAGTTGGACATGACTGAAGCAACTTAACACACGCACACACATTAAACCAAAGATATACATAAAGAAGGAAAATGTCAGTCTTAAACACTGCTTATTCTTACAGACCTGAGACAATCATTTTGTTTTACATTCGTTCAGATTTTCCTATGAAAAAAATGCATGTTTAAATATAGTTTCATTTTTACCAAAAGAAAAAACAAACTCAGAAGATCAAGTTATATAAACTGACTTTGTAATCTGCTTTTGTCACTTCCTAGTATATTACAAATATCCTTGCAAGTCAAAAATACAAACCTACACTATCATTTTCAACAACTGCACAGAATTTCATATTAAGAGAATCATAATTTCCTTAGTCAATTCCTTTTTGAAATGCAATTAAATTGTTTCCAAAATTTTACCCTTATAAACTGAGCTGCAATAAATAAAGTTGGCCAGGGTGGTCCCTGGTGACCTAATGGTTAGACCTCCCAGCTTTCCCTGCCATGGCCCAGGCTCAGTCCCTGATTGGAGAACTGAGATCCTGCAAGCTGCATGGCGTGACCAAAAGAAAAATATATATATATTTGATCAAACATCTTTGATTATCTTTTATTTAAGACATGGATAAGCAGATGATAGACAATCTTTGCAGGTATATATACAGTAATACTTTCATAAAAGAAGAATTGCTAAGACAATGAGTAGATCTCTATTATATTGAGGGACTTTGACATGTTTGCCTAATTACTCTCCAAAAACTTTGTGTAAATATAAACACCTACTGGCAGACTAAAGAATGATTTCTCCCAACCCTACAGAAAACACTCATTGTTATCAGTCAAATCTTTGACAGTCTGAGGAGCAAAGGCATAAACAAAGAAACCAAAACTATTTTTAATTGTCTCCTTTGATTGTTAATCAGGTTAACATATTTTCATATGTTTACTGGCCATTTGCTTTCTTCCTCTGGGACTCGCATGTTCTTATTCTGAGGACCCTATAACATCCTGGTTCGAAACGGGAGTGCTGGTTAGGACTTCTTTAAGTCTCAGCCTCAGGGACAAAGTGGAGGTAACAATGCGGATGCAACCTCCATGAGAGCAGCACCCGTACCTGTGGAGCCTAGAACATACCTGACACAACACAGGTATTCGGTGGATGTTTACCGAAAGAAAAGGGTGAGGGAGGGAAGAGACAGTCCTCCCTGATAAAGCATGGAAAGGGAATGCTTGTAGGATCTTCTGTTCACTTCCTGACACGTAGTAAACACTAAGTCAGCGCTCTTAGGTGGGCAATTTTTTTCTCTAGGTTGGGGTACTATCTTTGTTATTAGTTGGTAGGAACTTTCTCCACACAAAGAATAATAACTTTCCATCAGTCAAATAGTCCATCTGGGTTTTCTTTTGTCTTTTTTTTTTCCTCTAAATTTAAAAATAATATGTGTTTCTCACACACACACAAAAAAATCCCAATAATGCAGAAACAAATTTTAAAATTAATACAAATTATCCTCAATCTCACTGCCCATTTGGCCTGCAGAGAAAGAAACAGAAGCCAAAAATCAGAGATGAGAGGTGTGAAATCCTTCAGCCCAGGGAGTGGGGGATGGGACAGTGGCTGTCTCGATGCCCAGTGATGTCCACAGGTGCCTGACCCCAAACCACACTCGGTGAGGCCCCACTCCACTGACCTCGCAAGGGGTGATGAGGGGCACCTGATTTCCCCAAATGCTCCTTTTCTGCGAATGCAACTTGGAGAACATTTCTACTATTTGCACAAAGGATGTGGATGAAGATACTCTCATAATTTTCCATAAATGGAATCATAGTCTACCTGCTGTTTTGTAGCCCACTTTTTTCATTCAACAATATGTCATGGGCATCTTTCCAAGTCAGTAAATACAGGTCAGCCTCATGTATTTAACGGCTGCAAAGATTTCCTTTACTGTTCTTTGATTATTGACCATTTGTATTTCTTCTTCTCTGAATTGCCTGCTCATGTCCTTTGACCACTTTTCTATTGGAGAATTTGTCTTTACCATATTGATTTGCAAGAGCTTTTTCCTTTGTACCAGGAATATTAACCCTTTGTCTATCACATATGCAGCAAATATTTTTTCTCATATTGCCTTTTGTACCTTATGGTCTGAGAGATGTTTGTGTATGTGTGTGTCCACACTGCTTAGAATTATTTAATTTTTATGCATTTAAATTCATTTAGCAAATATTTATTGAGTATGACAGCTTGTCAGTACTATGCTCAGTGAAGAAGGAGTAAAATCTGCCAGCCTTTATTCTCAGAGATTCTGGCTCTGAGGTTATGATTAGTAATGGCACCTCGTTCTCCATGATTACAAAAATACTTACGTTTTCTTCTTGGCTTGAAGAGTGAGTTAGAAGTCCAGTTTTTTAAAAAAGAGTGTTTCACATCCCTACACTCATTCACTCATCCCAGAAATTTGACACCAATTTCTCTTACTCCTTTGCTGGGTGATACCCATAGAAACAGAACTCTGCTGTTCAGCCTACAGCCTCTCCATTTGCTGAAGGGTCAGTAAGTGCATTTCATATCCTATGTCCTTTTTCCTAAGAAAATAAAGTATCTTGAGAAGACCTGGGTCCATGCAGGCTAATAGTGATGTGATGAGGAGTCTCTCCCATGAAGACCTCTGGGCTGCTCTCCAGAGAGGGTCCAGCCAAGTTTGCCCTTTCTCCCCTCTGTGACTGGTGAATGGTTGTTCTCTTTTACCGTATCTCATGGGGGAAGGTCATCCCCTGGCCACCCTCAAGTTTAAGGGTATCTACTCTCTCTCAGCGCTAAAGAAAACTCTTGCCACCTGCATTCGCATCAGCCCACCCTCGTGCCAAAGGATGCAGACCCCTCCACCACCCAGAGCTGGCTCTCTGTGCTGAGACTTAACTTGCAGCCCCTTCTAGGTTAGCCTCCCACTTCTCAACAAAAGTGGCTCTCTTCTCCCTGGAGCAGATATAACACCCAAGGCATTTGGCTAGGTGGGTCCTTCAGGGACGATCTGGAGAGGTCAACTGGAGCTTAAATACTATTTTCGAGTTACTGGATAAATTCAACCCATCTAGACTTCACTCCCCCCACCGCCACCTTTTACCACTCCCAAATCCCTAGCAATCTCAAGGTACCTTCCCCGGACCCACACCCCTGTGATCCCAGTGCACCAATGACTTCCCTGAAGGACCTAGAACCAGATAAGATGCGGTCAGGGTGGTCCTCAGAAGATCTGCACAAGATACAGAATTATTACAAATCAAATTCTATTTTCCCACTGACTTGCATGATCATCTCAGGGATGTGTTAGTCTCAGTACTGACTGGTCTTCAAGAAGCAAGCTCTTCAAACACTTTACTTTTATAAAATGGGCTCTAGCTGATAGAGGGGACAGGCTCCATGTCCATGAGAAGGGTTTAAGTATGACAGGTCAGACCAATACATAAAAAGGTGAAATGTAACCCACAGTGCCCGTAAAGACAGGAAGGCAAGGGAGGTGAGTTCCTGATACGCGGAGACCCAGGGGCAAACACCAGGAAGCTCTGTACAGTGTGTGCCCTGGTTATGAGCCTGAAGTCAGCTAATCCTAGGTTGAATTGAGTAGCTGCCATTCGCTTTTAATGTTCAGCTTCCTTTAACTTCTCAAAGCCTTGGTTCGTGTCCTATGAACTGGGAGTGACAACAATGATGCTTACCACTTAGGGATGCTTTGTGGAGCCCAGGAGACAAAACGCCCATAGGGCTTGGCATGCTATCTGGCATATATTAAGCTTTCAGAAAATATAGAGAGTAGCTGTGTTGCTCTTAGTATTCTGTGGATAATCCCTTGAGTAAGGCATGAGGAGGGGTGGGAAATTTTTCATAAAGTAAACAATTTGCCCCCAATACTCACTTCTGGCATCTGAGATGTAATCCAGGGTGAAAGGCTGAACCTCTGGTGACACAGCCTGAATAGAGCCCAATAGCACCAAGAGGAGGGACAATGAGGCTCAAAGCCAGGGAGTTCAGAGCACAGCAGGGAACACTCTTGTTGTGTAGTTGGAAAAACCGAGGGCTGAGTGAGAACGGGGCCCACATAAGGTGGTGGCACTGCTGGGTTATGACAGGTGCCATCCTCCGAGAGCTAACCCACTCTGAGTCTCTCGCAGATCCCCAGATCAAGGGAAGTCTTGGGTTGTTGGAGGCATGACCAGAACTACAAGGAGCAGTCTTTCCTGAGGCTGTGATATCAACTGGAATTTAAGTTCACCCAAGAAAACATCTGCTCCAAGGGAAATGATTTTAAATAATCTAAGAAACTGTAGGGAAAACAAAATTAACTGTCTTAGCTGGGGCTGCTATATCAAAATATTGGACGGCTTATCAACAACAGGAATTTATTTCCTCCAGTTCTGAAGCCTGGAAGTCCAAGACCAGGTGACACCTGACAGCACACAGTCAGGCTCTGGTGACAGCTTGCTACCTGGCCTGCAGAGGGCTGCCTTCTTGCCGTATCCTCAAGTGACAGAAAGGAGTGATCCAGCTTTGGGAAGTCTTAAAAAGAGCACAAGTCCCATTCATGAGGGTGCCACCCTCATGACCTCATTACCTCCCAAAGGCCTCACCTCCAAATACCATCATATTGGAGACTAGATTTCAACATATGAAACTTAAGGTTAGCCAAACATTTGGTCCATAACCTTAGTTGCTTGGGAAAAATCAGCTGGCCCCAAAACGTGGACTTGGGAGCACTTCTGGGAGGAAATCTGGCTTTGGATTCTGAAGCCCCATGGTGAGGGGCCTGCACACTTTGACCCACAAGTACCTCTGAAGTCAGCCACAGGAGGGATGCTTCCCCTCACCTTCACTCCGCCTGCCACCCTTTCTTTATTCCGGCCCACTGCAGCCCCTGAGCAGAGACCTCCACCAAGCTCTTGCTGGGTGTGCAGTATCCAAGGCCAAGAAGAATCTGAGTCTTTAAGACCCTTCTCCTCTCAGGCTTGAAGTCAAGGAGACCTAATGGAGGACAGGCATCTGGAGAAGTCAAATGACTGCTTTGCAAAACTAAGATAATCACATGAAACTTTACAAGGGTGTAAGGCACATCCTGCGTAAGTATGACGTAAAGTCTAAGGTCTGGATGTGTGAATATAAAAAATATAAAGCAATCTTATTAAGACACTGTGACATTCTAGCAGTCCACACATATAAACATGTACATACATAGAGTTATGTGCCTTTTATCTAACAGACAGTCCCTCAAAAAAGCACAGATCCTGTATATAGAAACATGTTTTTCTATTGATTGTGATTATATTATTGGAGATGCGCTCTTCTGGGAAAAGAGGTGGTCTTTAAATACGTCAAGCAACATTCAATAATGTAGCAATTTATTAAGATTACACATTTTAAGGAAAAATTAGAATTCTGTTTCAACAGCATTTGAGATAAAAAAGAAGAAGAAAAAGAAGTACCAAATACGAGTGAAAATAGCCAGGCTTATTTTTATTCTTGGCACTGTAACCTAAAGGCGCCAGTGAAAGCAGGAGTGACAACTCAGCTGAACAGGATGGAGCCGGATTCCGAACGGCCAGCTCTCGGCTCGCACCCCTGGGGGAAGCAGAGTGCCCCGGAGGCGGCAGCAGCGGACCTGGGGGTCTGGCTGTGGGACCCGACCTCCCTGAACCTCGTGTTCCCCTCTGCGACATGGCACCCGGCACCCACCTCATCCAAAGGACCCAGCCCTGGGACACAGCAGCTGCTAACTTCCTATTTCTTAGGCTCTCATTTCTCTCCTCTGTAGTTCATGATTTCCTATATACCGAAGAGGAACACAATTTCTTCAGTCACTCAAAATACACAAGGAAAAGAGAAATGGGGGCACACAATTAATGGACTACATATGGCTGATGGGGATACAGCTGCAAACTCAGTAAATGAGGCTTCTCAGGGTGTCCATGGACTCTGACCCTGCTTAGATCTCCTGTGTCCAGTTCCTGCATGACAAACATGGGACTGCACACATGCATGACCACAACTCCACCCTCAAACCCACTTCAGTGGCCTCCTTGTGGAGAGCAATGTCTTAAAATATGATGCCTAACAATGCAGTGCCTAACTCAGCGTCCTGTAGCCTCTCCGGGAGCATCCTCTTGCTTTCCTGTTTCAGGCTACCCGGGTTGAGCCTCACACAAGCACAGGGCAGAAGAGCAGGAGCAGCCCTGAGCCCAGGGCTTCACCTATAGCTCCGTGAAAATGAGGGATGCAATGTCACACTGGAGTGCCTTCACTGTTAAAAAGGAAAAAAAAAAAATGGGCTTAAGTCAAAAGTCTCCTTTGGTGATAAAGATTACCATGCGACAATAGAGCGAGATGTGTCAGAAGCTGCCCCTCTCTCATCCACGCGGGATGCGTCCCCCTGCCTGCTGAGTTATTGTGCATAAGGAATGACCCAGCCAATGGGAAGCCTATGGGTGGCTTATGCATGTTGTGATAAAATGTAAATGCACTAGAAAGGTCACTGGCAGAGTGATCATTACCATTGTGGAACTCAGACCAATTTGCCATTCAAGAGCATCATCGATGACTCAAGCCATTCACGGAGCCTCTTAAAGACACACACCCGGGGGCACACCCACGACTGATGGGCATTGTGGCTGCCAGTGTCTCTCGGTGTGTGTGTGTCAACACCTGCAGACACTCCTTCCCTGGCATTTAAGGAGAGAAAGGGGAGGGGAGGACTGCCACTATGTCTACATATTTGGCCAATAATCTCCTACCTTGGAAAGGGCATTTAAGCCTCGGAGGTGAGTTCCCCTAGAGGGCTCCTGGTCTACTGCTCTGGGGCCAAGGCTGTGCCTTCTGGGACAGAACACCTTCACCCACACCCCAGTATGGAAGGAGGCTCCACCAGCATCATGGGACACAGAATAAAGGCAGGACAGCCCCCTATTCCCGTGGTGACCCGGCTCACTTGCTCTGGGGCCAGCCTGAGACGATCTCTGCCACGTGTATCCAAAGAGACCCTGAGCACCTAATGCACTCAGAAGGCCTGGAACTGTGTCCTCTGAGCCCCCGTCTCTACTCTTTTGCCTCCCAAATGTCATTTCCACTCCCCTAACTGCCCTGGCTGCCTTCCCCAAACCTTCTGTTCCCAGAGCAACACAGTGAGGGCTTGGTTCATCCAGTCAATAAAATTTTTCACTCATATCCATTCTGTGCAGCTCTCGTGCTGGTATTAACCAAACCCCAGCTCCCTGTCCAGTCCACTGTGTGTCACAGGACAAGCAAGTATATGGATCATCAGATGTCCTCCCACCCATCTCCAGGAGGAAACACTAAGAGCCTAAAGAGATGTTTGGGAAGAGTCGTGGGCATTCCCAGGAGTGACAGGTAGCCTGGTGGGGAGTGGGGCAATAAAGGAGAACTTCATGGAAGAGATGGCCCTTCAGCTGAGTCTTAAAAGATGGGTAGAAGTTTAACAAGTCAAGAAGGCAGAGGGCATCCCAGACAGAAGGGAAAGCGGATATAAAAGGACTAAGACATTGCCAGGTTGGCCTAGGGCCCTTCACATGGTACAGAGTATAGGGTAAAAGGAAGAAGGAACTGCCGGAAAGGTGATCTAAGGTCCAAGTTCTCCTTACTCCTGGAGACTAGAGCCCCAGGAGCCTTGGGAAAGTGCACGTTCCTACCCTCAAGAAGTTCATCCTCCAAATATTATTGAGTCCCTGCACTGGTGGCATCTTGCATTTTTAAGGCAGCTGTCGTCAGTCAACAGCTTGCCAATAATAACAAAATTACTGCTGCAACTGGACCCTGATGTTTTTGAATCCTGAGGCTTTTGACCCCCCTTCCCAAGGTAAAGCACACCACCCACAGCTAAAGCCATCCTCAACACAGACAGGCCCCCCGGCCCCACCTCAACAGGAATCTCTGGGGGCAACTTCTGCTTCGTATCTTGCTCCCACGAGCACATGTGCTTCCTCCCTTACCATGATCCAGTGCACTGCCTCAACTGTGAACCCCAGTCTGACTGGACCCGGGAGCCAAGAGGATTTTATTCAATCAGAGACCTCCATGAAAAGTGCTCTGGGCTAAGACTGAGTCAGACAGCTGGTCCCAAGTTTTTTTGGCTGTGCATCCTCAAGCAGGTCCCTTCTGCCCCACCTATGGAAGACAGTATCTGCACAGCATCTCCCCATCAAGAGTCTACGACTTCATAAACAACTGCATCTCTCTCTGTTGGGTACGCTAGTGCATCTACTAGTGTGTCCAGAGACCAGCATGCTTCCTTCCAGGCCTCCTTCCCCATCCTCCTTTCCTAGTTCAGCACAGGAACCATTATCTGTTCATTTGTCCAACAAATGTTCACTGAATATTAAGTGCGATGGGGGACACAGCCAGCAGACAAAACTCCCTCCTCTTCCTAGAGCCCATCACCTTCTTTGAACTACCAGAAAGTCTTCACCTGGCATCCTACACACCATTACCTACACAACATAATCAAGCTCTCACTTGATTCTCACCACCTTCTCTGAGGAAGCATGACAAACAGTAAGCTCAATTAAGTTATATCATAC
The DNA here is from genome assembly GCA_007570785.1 of Antilocapra americana. Classification (NCBI taxonomy): domain Eukaryota; kingdom Metazoa; phylum Chordata; class Mammalia; order Artiodactyla; family Antilocapridae; genus Antilocapra; species Antilocapra americana. Next base: position 1,229,134 of record ML664203.1, read on the forward strand.
AGGAAGTAGGAAGAATTTGCATGACTTACTCAATGTTCCAAATACTAAAAAAAAAAAAAAAAGTTGAGTCAGGACCAACATCTTCAGGATTTTGGCCTAACTCACCATCACCTGCTAAACAGGTTTTGACCATACTGTATAATCACAGGAAACATTCAGAAAACCTCATAAAACCCATTCCCACATGTTTGGTGGGGTATTGTTGAAGGGGCCTCTAAGCTCTGACAGAAGGCCCTTAAAAGGGCCCCTGGAGTTACTCTGGGTTATGCCTGCTTTTGTGCTATGGGGCTGACAGAAGGATGGAAGGAAGAAAGGATGGGGAGTCAGTGGAAGCCCATTCTACTCCTAGAAACCGAGTCCAAAGTCTGCCTGGACCTTAGAAGCCACCAAGTCAACTGCTACACTCTTCAGAGGGCAGAATCATTCCAGTCTGGCCCAGAAGCTTTCAAAACCCAACTTGAAACATAGAAATGCCTGCATGAAACTTCAAGGCAGTGGAGGAGGCCTGTGACTGCATGAGGACTCCGGTGCGCCTGGGAATGACAGCAGCTCCATGGGGCAAACTGTGCATTTGTTGGGATCCTGACATTTAGCTTTAATGGTCCAGTCATACCTGCTCCTCCCAGAAGTCTACCAACTACCCCTGCTTCTCTGTCTGCCCTCTGTCTGTCTGTGCAGATTTCCAAGCCAAATCGATGCTCAATTCAGAATCAAATACTCAGATTTTTCTAAACAATGCTTTTATATACAACTAATTATTCAAGTGTACCAGACCTTTTTTAAAAAGAGCTTTTATCTTAGCAACAAAAAGCTAAATAGAGGGGAAGAGTGAGGATGAGGAGAAAGACACAGCAGCTCAAATGCCTTCTTTCTGTGCGATGACTGTTCCCTCCATGGGTTTGAGAAGAGCTGCAAACTCCCCAGGTATGAGAAGAATCACAGGAAACCTGAGCTCATCCCTTTGCAGAGATGCCTAGTACCTCACTTCTGCCTGATGCACAGCATCCAGCATTTCATGGAGCCTGGAGGGCTCTCTCAGCCAGGACCTAATGCTCAGGAACAACGGCTAAGAGGAGCTTAATAGGCTTCCCCACCATGATGTGTTATTTTTCTCAACGAATTCAGTACTTCTATGACCAAACATGGCCAAACTCTGATCTATTTCTGAAGGATAGGGATGCTTTCAAAGAACCCAGTCCTACCATAAATGCAGCCAGTGATGTGAGAGTTTGAATTTCTACCACCTGGATGCTCTAAAAGGTTCCAAATTATGGATTTGTTTTTCTTCTTCTTTCTCTTGCTCTATGTGTCTATAAAATGAGCCTTTTAATCCAGCAAAGCTTGTCACATTTTCAATTTCTGTGCTAAGTAAAACAACAAAAAGTAAATTAGTGTTGCATATGTAATGGACATTAGAAAAAAGTCTGGAGGAAATTCTATTAAGCCCACTGCCTGGTTACCTCGTTCTTAACACGGGCATGCCTATTTCTAAAGCAAAGCCTTACATTTTCTCCAACAAAGGTTTGACGTTCACGAAAATGTCAGCTAAAGTTGCCAATAAATACTTACTCACGGCTGATGACTAGGCAGAGAGGGGAGGTTTAGTTACACACATTTTCATTAGTACATATACAGAAGAAAAAAATCTTCTAGTACTTAGAAGCCAAAGTCATGACGGCTGCCCAAAACTATTTGCACTGAGAGATGGGCAAAAAAAAAAAAAAAAAAGAAAAAAGAAAAAAGTGAGTAATAGCAAGGGAGATATTTAAGGAAAGCAATGATTGAACTTTAAAAAAATACTGCAGACTCAAAATGCTGGCGGCAGACTGACTGCTATTTTAACCAAAGCTGCTGATTTCTGAGAGGTCTTCTGCTTTTACATATTTGCGTCTTGCAAATGTTGGGCATTATGGCGCTGAAATAGGTGTGGCTGACTCTGAAAGTCAAGCTCACAGCAGTGCCTGTGGTCCGTGAACCAGTCCTGACAGGGCTGGCTAGTCAGAAGCAAAACTGGCTAGTTATGAAGCTACCATAGTATATGCTTTATCTCCACCGCATTTAAAGGATTTACCTATCTATCCCGCTGCAGACCCACTCATTGAGTAAGAGCCAACAGCGTATGATTGTGTTAATTAATCTGCTATTGTGAGTAAAGGAACAGCTGCAGTGGTCTCGTGGATACGTTGTCAAAAGAAAACAATGTAATGTTAAGCCTCTGACTGCATATTCTGTTACAAAGAAGGTTTATGAGAAGTTAAATTCATAAATCACAGATCATTTTTATAATAATAATAAATAATATCTGACCTTTAAAAGGAAGGTTTGAGTGTTCTTAATTTCAGCTTGAAATATGTTCTGATATATGATACCTAAGCTTTAACCCAATTCTTTGTTTTGAAAACAAACATTCCCCAGAAATGATGGGAAGGGGAAGGAGCTATAGAAATGACCTCTGACTGTACGAGATCCCTGCCATTGTAGTTCTAACAAAGATCAGAGCCCAAAATATCAAGTTAAAAGAAAAACTTGTTGGCATGCGTCCAATGTCTCCTATAATAAAAACGCTATTTCTAATACTATGCAGAAATGGAGAGAAAGGGTACATTCATTATGGGAAACTCACATACTATTTACACGGGCTTTATCTTTCTTTATGCAGATAAGGCACAGAGAGCACTTTCTGTCTAATTAATATTCTGTGTCCCTCCATGATCCAACCTTCCCACCCCTACTCTCACCCAAAATGCAACCAGTACCCTGTGCCCACCCTGTGCACATCCAGCCCACCAGTAGGCATGGCGAAGGAAAGTGAGCTGGACAAAGGGAAATAGAACCTTGTGTTCTGGGGCTTAATCCAGGGCAATAAGTGGCAGCAAAAGTCAGAACGAAAACACAAGACTGATCAAGGACTATAAAGTTGAACTAGGGCTAACGAGATTTTTAAAGAATAATGTCCTGTATATCTTTGAAGAGCACTCATTAAAAAAAAAAAAACAAAAAAAACTGGGCTCCTCAACAGGCCTGGGAGAGGAGGCCCCTACAGCTGGACACTGCAGTGTGCTCCTGTTCGGCGCAGTCTGGGGGGACACTGGAGGCTGACACTGAGATTCCCAGCACCTATCATTCAAGAGAATTCTTCTTACTATATAGGCCTCAACAGTCTCCAGTTCCCATTCCCTCCGCCCCCCCGTTTTTAAATGACAAATCCATCTGAGAGAGAAGACAAACCATCTGACTTCGGAATGCTGGGAGGGAGAGGGCAGGAGACACAGATGAAGTGGGTCTGATCTGTGCGTCCCTTCCCTTTGTTCTGGGAGAGCGCAACAAAGAGAGGCTATTTTTAGCTACAATTGGCATTGTATTACCAGGTACGTGTGTCGACCTGATAACAGGAGAGGGGCTCAGAGCTCCCCCCTCCACAAACACGACAGCGCCACTGGCAGCAGGAGCTCACAAGCCCCAGGAAAGCAAACTTGGAAGAATGGTCTTAACCCAGAAAAATTTACTAAACAGGAGATGGGAGGCCTCCCGGCTTACTTCGCTCACCTTGTGCCATGGAAGGAACAATACCTCCAGAGTGCTATTCTTTCTCAAAGTTGCTCTTCTTAGAAGACATCTTAAAGAAGTTTATGGGGAGGAAAATTATTATGGGGAGGTAATTATCCAAAAAATACCCTGCCCCTTGAGCCAGGACACAGTTGACCATTTATTCTCAGGAAGATAAGCATCATCACCTTTCAGCCACATCACCTGAGATTCTCTGAAACGCCCTGGTAGATGTTTAAGCCATAGTTAAACACTCTTCTGACTGGATGTTGCCTCCTTCCTCACCCCCGGGAGCCCAACCCCAAGGTCTCCAGCGCCTGCTCACTTCTGTCCCCTGCTAACGCCCCCAACCACAGTGCTGCCCCACAAGCAGCTGGACCATTAGTCACTGGGCTGGGGTGTCTGGCAAACAAAGTCTTCATTATTATCAACTTTCACATTTTTTTCTTCCAAATCCAAATTTCTCACTTTAAAATTTAAAGGCCCTTCTTTTCTTACACCAAAATAAAAACGCTTCAGTGGGCAATCCCAAATACTTGACATTTCCTGGTATTGTACCACAGCAAGAGACACATCGACTTGGGGGCCTTAGGACATACTTAGGAGTGAGTGGCCTTTGGGTAACAATGGTGCCTTATTCCTGCTTTACAGGAAGACCACATGGGAGGAGGAAGGAAACGCCCATGGCTGGCTAGCACAGAAGCTTCATCTCGGTATTCAAAATGATCTGCAACCCTATAAAGTTGCCACACAAAGCAATTTTGAAACCAATGGTCCCAGCTCCACTTCCACTGTGGGTTCAGCAAGGGATGTGACCAGTATTTCCCATCTGTAAAATGGAGACCTGCCCAATGATACAGATCCCTCCCAGAGACAAAAGGGTCTGTATACAGTAAAATGCTACTGTTGCATATTTATGACTCTTCTATCCTGATGTAAGGAAACTTGCTTAGTAGGATCTTCTCTCTAGTCACCCATTATCAAGAAAGGATGAACAAAAAGATTTCGGTTATTCAGCAACAACAACCACAAAAAAACCTATTTGCTGGTCTAAGAAGCCGTTAACTTGGCTAAAAAGAAAAATCATCAGCATTGGCTTTTATTGTCCCATAATCAGGGTTGCTCTTGCTGGCTCACACACACGTGAGCCAAGCAGGACCTTACAAAACCTTCTAACTTAGTTAAAACACATTCAAGGTGTGTATATAGGAGGGAAGATCTCAAGAGCAGCATGGGGGCTTGGGGGGCAAGTGGCCAGTCACAGAGCCCTAGAGAGCTTGTGAGACAGCTGGATTCTTTACCATCTGAGCCACAGGGGAAGCCCGTAAATATGATTAAGATTATTTAAATATAAACAGTGATTTCCCTGGTGGTTCAGTCAGTAAAGAATCTACCTGCAATGCGGGAAACCTAGGTTCGATCCCTGGGTTGGGAAGATCCCCTGGAGAAGCAAATGGCAATCCACTCCAGTATTTTTGCCTGGAGAATTCCAAAGACAGAGGAGCCTGGTGGGCTACAGTCCATGGGGTCACAAAGAGTCAAACACAACTGAGTGACTAACTTCCACTTTCAGATATAAACAAAATAGAGGTTCCATATAGTTTCATATTCCATGTTTCCTCTTAACATAATGTTACCATTATATATTTTTTTATATTTATTTATTTTCTTTACATTATTGTGTTGATTTTGCCATACACTGACATGAATCCACCATGGGTATACATGTGTTCCTCTTCCAGAACCCCCCTCCCACCTCCTTCTCGATTCCATCCCTCTGGGTCATCCCGGTGCACCAGCCCTGAGCACCCTGTATCATGCATCAATGTTAACATTATATTTTGAAGTTACTCTTCAACACGTGATTGTTAACGGCTATAGAAAGCTATATCACATGGCTGTAACTTCCTTCATATTTCTGGGTTTTGTCTTAAATTCTTTCCTTATCGGAGGGCCCCCCCCATGAGAGATGGGCCTTGTCCTCCTTCATGTTTGGGAGTCAGTCTTGCTGCCACATTTCTTAGCAACCTCGGGTTCCGAAAGAGAAATTCGGCTTGATTTTGAGGTTCTCTGCTCTGAGGGGGCTGGCCTGTGTGATACCTTGGGGAGGCCAGTGTGCCCTGTCCTGATTTTCCATGATCTATTTGTCAAGAAACCTCAGTGAGCAGCCCTGACACTTAATGAGACTCGAATGCTGTGGAAACTGAAAGTAACAGATAAAACAAAGAACAACAATAATTCAACATAAGTTGAATTTAGGGTACAAGCCAGAGGCCAATCTCCAACAAAAAAGAGACATATTGCTAAAAAAAAAACCATATTAACAGCAAAGACAAGCCCTGGCCACTCCTCTCCTCCAAGGGGAGTTGGGCACTCAGAAGCTGTACATCTGTAGCCCAGAGCCCCGAGCTCAGCCGGCACCAATTCCAGGTATACATCCCCACCCCGCCCTCTGCCTCTGCAGTCTTCCTTTCAGACAGGGGTAGAGTGAACTCCATGTGAAAGTGTCTATGGGATTCCACGCTGGTAAGAGTCTGCTGAGACTCTTGGATTAAAAAAACAGCTAAATGATTTTCCTCTTTTTTTTTGAATCTTTAAAATTAATAAGACGACTTCTCCATGTGGAATGAAAGAGATCACATCTCATCATGAAAAGACTAAGGGAGAAAAAGAAAACACTTCCAAATTCCAGCGATCAGGAATTAATTCAAGAGGAGCCCCACCGAATAGCTGGATATAATGGGCACTTTCTGGAGCTGGGCTGAGGGGAGTTCAGCCACATCCAGATCACACTGTGGATGGCCTCTGAGAAAACTTTGAAGGCCGCTGATGTTGTCAAGACCAAGATAATAAAAGTAACGGAGACACTCGAGGTACCTGCTAGCTAGCGTCCTACAGACCTATCTGGGACCAAGCCAGATCTGTTCCATTGGAAGACCAGGCAGGTCAAGTGACATTCACCCAGACTGGGAAGGAATCTGTAAGTAGACATCAGATTCCATGAAGAAGAACTGAACAGGACTCTGCTGCAGACATACAAGAGATGGGACCGAAAACGGCTACCTGTGAGATGCCCAGCTTCCAGCAGCCCTCAGTGCACTGGGTAATATTTCTGGAGTGAGTTGCATCCTGATATTTTAAGCTGAGAGTTTTATTGCTGCTGAAACCATACAGTTGAAAAGGAAATTGAACGGCCTTCTCTCTAAATCATCTGATTTATAGAAATTGAAATTGATTCATATAATTGGAGACCACTAATTATAGGAGTTGAAGAAGAAAGATTGTATGCCAAAGTTCTAATTGCTGAACTATCAAAGTTAGTCAAGATTTGTTTCAGGGAATGGGAAAAAATTGTCATTTTCAACGGAATGCCAGGGAATATGATCATTATGCTGGTTTACTACCATGTCTTTGGTCCTCATGTAAAACTCTCTAAGAACAAAATGGTAAGTCTGTCCTTCCTAAGAGTCACCAGAGGGTTGGCTTTCCTGAACCTTTTTTATTATTAGAAAAGGGATGTCATGCATGATAAAATATGCATGTGTGAGAGACAGAGAGAAACCAAGAAGACTCTACAGGTTTTGTTCCTAAAAGCCCCTCACAGTAATCATTTCAGCATTTCTCTTCCAGCACTATCCTAGTTACTTTTTTTCATCTGTTCACACTCCTGGTCCACACTCAGTTCTGCTTCCTTCTTTTGTTCTTGTGCACAGTCCTGAAAACCATCATTTTAATTGACTGCGCAACTGTCCATCAGGGAGATCTGGTTCCATGGAACACCCCAATGCCATACATTTAGTTCAATTCCTGTTTTAATTTTTGACATCTTAAATGATGTTATGATGAACATTTTCACGCATGTAGCTTTTTCATACTTTGGATAAATTCCTTAAAATAGATCCTCAGAAGCAGAATTACTGGGTCAACGAGTTTAACATGTTATTACCCCTGATAGGTATTGACAAATTGTCTTCTATGGGGATGTCAACTATTTAGAAAGCCACCAGCATTACTGGAAGTCCTGATCCCCTGCATCCTCAGCAGCCAGGAGACTCGGCTTTTAATAATAGACCCAAAGTGGCAACTGATTATTTAAGTTTGCGATTTTTAAATACTAGGACAGATGACCTGTGTTCCTTATATTTGGTACTTTTATTTCCTCTTAGGCAAATTATCCATACTTGCCCTTTAGCTGAACCAAGAAAATGTTTGTGGAGCATTTGGCCCAAGAGGACCAAAACCAGATAAGTGATTATAGAAAATGTAAACACCAGGAGCAGCCTGAGCCCCCCTCACTTTCCTGATGCATCAGTGACCTGATGACCATCCCATGATGAGAGCATGCCTCTACTGGGCTGAGATGAGCCCTCCAAGGCCATGGCTTCTTGGAGCTCATCTCCCCTTACCGTGCCTTCTCTAGACTGGCAATACGATAAAAGAAGGTTTATAACTTCCTCTGGAATTCAGTTTTGCTAAGGAGGTAGACTAAATTAAGAAAAAAATCTGAGAAAGTGACATTCATTTGGAACAACTCAACAACAATAACAAATGCAAAATACTTTGATTTTGCACTCTTACAGCACTTTACAAAGTAATTAATCCTATAACAAAGATGAGATATCACCCCCTTTTACCTGAGTTCCAGGAAAATAAAGAGCTGTCCCAAACACTGAGTTTCAGAGTCTTTGCTAAAGAGACCAAGAAGAGACACCCCCGCCCCCTGCCAAAAAAAAAAAAAGAAGAAAGAAAGGAGGGAGGCAGAGAAAAGAGTAGAAAAGAAAGTCTACTGCTTGAAAACAAGGCATGCATGGGTCCTGCACAGAGATGAGCCTTAAGAATGTCAAGAAGATGCCTCGAAGCATCAAATCTATAGAGAAAGAAAGTGGATGAATGGTTTTCTAGGGTTGGGGGTAAAGGGGAGTAGAGGCTCACAGTTAAAGGGTACAGGGCTTCTTTCTGGGGTGATAAAAATGTTCTAAAATGGATTTTGGTGATGGTTTACAACTCTGAATACACTGAAAATCACTGAATTACATATACACTTTAAATGAGTGAAATTTATGCAGTGTGAATTAAATAAAGCTATTACAGTAAGGCTATTACAAAAAATAAGTATCTCGAGGCTTAGATACTTAGATACTCTTGAGAGTCCTTTGGACTTCAAGGAGATCAAATCATTCAATCCTAAAGGAAATCAACCCTGAATATTCTTTGGAGGGACTGATGCTGAAGCTACAATACTTTGGCCACCTGATGTGAAGAGCCAACTCATTGAAAAAGACCCTGATGCTGGGAAAGACTGAGGCAGGAGAAGAAGGGGACGACATAGGACGAGGTGGTTGGACGGCATCACCAACTCAATGAATATGAGTTTGAGCAAGCTCCCGGAGATAGTGAAGGACAGGGAAGCCTGGTGCGCTGCAGTCCAAGAGGTCGCAAAGAGTCAGACACAACTGAGCAACTAAACAGCAACAACAACATCTAGAAGCTTAGAGGAATGAGGGAATGTAATGAGGGAAAAGTGCAGGGGAATACTGTTAGCCAAGAGAAAGAAAAAGAATGAGGAGCAACAGTTATGTGACATATTTAAGAACCAGAAAGAGAGGAAATACCCTGCTTAGCTGAATTTAAGTTTCTGCAACATTCATTCAACATTCAACAAAGTATATGGAGTGTCTCCTGGGTGATTAGGTATGAAAAGAGAGCGACAGATAACTGTGATTTGATATGGCGGGTACAATGGATGTACTGTGGTGGATGGATGGCTGGGTACCCCAGCAATCACCCCAGGCATTGCCCTCAAACCCAGGTGAAGATAGCCTCCAAAGAAGTCTTCAAAAGGAGGCTGGAGTTAGCCAAGCAAAGAGATGGGGAAGCGCTAATGCATGTAAAAGGGGTGGAGCAGGCAAAGACCCTGAAAGATGAATGAATGTTCACTCACTGGAGACCAGAGCAGTCAGGCCAGCCGGAAGCCAGAATGGGGATAAAGGGAAGCGGCTGCAGAGACAGACCAGGGCTCCACCCCAAAGTCTCTGGGGGACAATGGGAAACCCCTGAGTGGCTCTAGGCTGAGAATAAGGGGTGTGATCAGATTCTTGGGTGAGGCTGGCTTGGACAGAGAGTAGGTTCCAAGAAGAAAGACCAGTGAGAGGCTATGAGTAAGAGGGAAGACCTCGGGGATGTGAAATAAGGCCTCGCTGTGGAGACTATGGGGTTCATTCAAGAGTTCTTTAAGAAGTGGAAGCACAGGACCCATGGGAGTTTGGGAGGGAGGTATCTTGGCTATCTCCTGGGCTTCTGACAGCTGACAAGTGGGTAGGGTACTGTCACCCAAGCCAAGGGCATAGGAGGAGGGGCCCGTTTGGGGGTGGGTTGTTTGGGATCTGCTGAGAATGAGGGGCAGGGGAAGTAGGAGGGAGCTGGCCCTGTCTGGAGACCCTGGAGTAGGTCCTGTATGGGCTCTGAAGCACTTCGCAGAGGGGAGCAGGCCACATCCTCCTGGGGGCCAGCTGACCTCACCCCATATTCTGGCACCCTGGGACCCCCAAGCACAGCAGAAACAACCCAGAGAGGAGGAGGGATATGAGAGGGTCACAGAGATGCCCTCAAAGAAGAGGGCAGTCCACAAGGTCATCTGTCCAGGGCTGGATGTAGGACAAACACAGCGCACTGACCTGAGCCTCACGGCCAGGTCAGGGCTGAAATCATTAGGAGGCAAGGCAGGCACAGGGTCTTCCCTGCCCCGGAGAACAGACCTACTCTGAACGGTGAAGGAGGGGTCTCTCCCTCCCTCCATGGTGCTCGTATACACCAGGTGGAAGCACACAGGAGGGTCGTGGGGGAGCCTGAAGGAGGAGGTGTGCAGAAACGGTGGCCTTGCCACAGGCCACCCAGGGAGATGGGAGAAATAGGGGGCTCACTCTGTACTCAAAATTTCCAGTTCAACCAGTCAGGAGGCTGGAGAAGGGACTGATAGGAACATTCACTCTCTGACTACCTAATCAACCTATTAGCTGGCCAAACAGCTGGGCATCAGACATTTACTTTTATCACTGTCGTCTTCATTCACGGACAAGATCTTGGTCTAACTTGATGATAACTTCATTTTCCAGACTGTGGAGGATATAATTAGGGGATTTTATTTTTTTTACTCTTAGATTTAGTTCCAACTAATGAGGAGGAACTAGTTAAAGCAGAAAAGACAAGAATCCTGGACAACTACAGTTATGTCATCTTAAGGTTCCCAATTCACTGGATGGGGTAAGCTGAGCAGGACAGGGTCATGGGGATGGGGCAGAGTTGGAGTAAGATGCACATGATTTCAAATCCAGGCTCCAGCCCTTCCTGTACAACATTGGAGGGGTTACTTAACATCACTGAACCTCAGATCCCCCTGAATCCTTAGAGAATAAAATCAGTACCTATAAGATGTTATAAAGGCTAAACCCACTTAACAAGTTAGCATATTGCCTGACATTTGTTCAAAAACACTCAATAAATGTTTATAGGTCATCCTGAACTAACATGTATTCTAAATTTTAGGATGTCAGAGTTCAAAACACTTGGAGTAAAAAGATATAGAATTCGAGGCCACAAGAGGCTAGACAAGCAGATGGCTTAGTAAAAGATAAGGATGCTCTCAAACATGCCATGAGGCCTGCATAACCAGAAAGGTCCTAGTGAGGGAGGAGAGGGCAGCATCCAGGGAAGCCAGTGTGATCTTCAAAGATAGAGTTGAAAAGAACAGAGCATTCTACACACCCATATATATGTACACATGCACATATACATTCACACACATGCATATACACATAACTATAACACATGCACATATTTACACATATATGTATATATTTGTAGGTGCTGGAGTGGCGGCTGTGTGGCGCTCCAGTGACTGTGAGGAGATACCCCATGTCCAAGAACAAAGGAGAAGCCCCAGCAAGACCACAGGAGGGACAAAATTGCATTTAGAGTCAAACCTCAGAGCCACCAGAAATGCTCAGAGAGCTCAAACAAACCTTGTGTGCACCAGGACCCAAACACCCCACAGAGACTGAGACAGAACTGTGAGTGTCTCCTGTGGAGGAATGGGTGACCAGTGGACTGCCAGAGGGACAAGGGCTCTGGGTGCAGCAGACATGGGTACGTCACAAGCCCTCTTGGAGGAGGCCTCCATTAACCCCATCACAGAGCCACCAGAACTTACACAGGACTGGGAAACAAACTCTTGGCGGGCACAAACAGAACCTTGTGCACACCAGGACCCAGGAGAAAGGAGCAGTGGCCCCACAAGAGACTGTCCCAGACTTGCCCGTGAGTGTCCAGGAGTCTCCCGTGGAGGCGTGGGTCGGCGGTGGCTGGGGACACTGAGTGAAGCAGTGCGTGCAGGGACCTTTTGAAGGAGGTCGCCATTATCTTCATTACCTCCACCATACTTTGGCCGCAGGTCAAACAACAGGGAGGGAACACAGCTCCACCCATCAACAGAAAATTAAAGATTTACTGAGCATGGCCCCACCCATCAGAACAAGACCCCAGTTTCCCCCTCAGTCTCTTCCATCAGGAAGCTTCCATAAGCCTCTTATCCCTTTCTCCATCAAAGGGCAGACAGACTGGAAGCCAAAATCACAGGAAACTAAACAATCTGATCGCATGGACAACAGCCTTGTCTAACTCAGTGAAACTATGAGCCATGCCATGTAGGGCTACCCAAGACAGACGGGTCATGGTGGAGAGTTCTGACAAAACGTGGTCCCCTTGAGAAGGGAATGGCAAACCACTTCAGTATTTTTACCTGGAGAACCCCATGAACAGTATGAAAAAGCAAAAAGATAGGACACTGAAAGATGAACTTCCAAGGTCAGTTCAGTTCAGTCGCTCAGTCGTGTCCAACTCTTTGTGACCCCATGGACTGCAGCATGCCAGGCCTCCCTATCTATCAACAACTGCCAGAGTCTACCCAAACCATGTCCATTGAGTCAGGGATGCCACTCAACCATCTCAAACTCATCTCCTTCTCCTCCTGCCCTCAATCTTTCCCAGCATCAGTATCTTTTCAAATGCAAAGAGTCAGCTCTTCACATCAGGTGGCCACTGGAGTTTCAGCTTCAACATCAGTCCTTCCCATGAACACCCAGGTCAGTAGGTGCCCAAAATGCTAACTGGAGATCAGTGGAGAAATAACTCCAGAAAGAAGGAAGAGAGGGAGTCAAAGAAAAACAACACCCAGTTGTGGATGTGACTGGTGATGGAAGTAAAGTCTGATTCTGTAAAGAGCAATATTGCATAGGAACCTGGAATGCTGGGTACATGAATCAAGGCAAATTGGAAGTGATCAAACAGGAGATGACAAGAGTGAACATTGACATTTTAGGAATCAGCAACTAAAATTGACTGGAATGGGTGAATTTAACTCAGATGACCATTCTATCTACTACTGTGGGCAGGAATCCCTTAGAAGAAATGGAGAAGCCATCATAGTCAACAAAAGAGTCTGAAATTCGGTACCTGGATGCAATCTCAAAAATAACAGAATGATCTCTGTTCGTTTCCAAGGCAAACCATTTAATATCACAGTAATCCAAGTCTATGCCCCAACCAGTAATGCTGAAGAAACTGAAGTTGAATGGTTCTATGAAGACCTACAAGACCTTCTAGAACTAACACCCAAAAAAAGATATCCTTTTCATTATAGGGGACTGGAATGAAAAAGTAGGGAGTCAAGAAATACCTGGAGTAACAGGCAAATTTGGCCTTGGAGTAAAGAATGAAGCAGGGCAAAGGGTAACAGAGTTTTGCCAAGAGAACGCACTGGTTACAGCAAACACCCTCTTCCAACAACATAAGAGAAGACTCTTCACATGGACATCACCAGATGGTCAACACTGAAATCAGATTGATTATATTCTTTGCAGCCCAAGATGGAGAAGCTCTATACAGTCAGAAAAACAAGACCAGGAGCTGATTGTGGCACAGACCATGAACTCCTTATTGCCAAACTCAGACTGAAACTGAAGAAAGTAGGGAAAACCACTAGACCATTCAGGTATGACCTAAATCAAATCCCTTACATTATACAGTAGAAATGACAAATAGATTCAAGGGTTTAGATCTGATAGACAGAGTGCCTGAAGAACTATGGATGGAAGTTCGTGACATTGTACAGGAGGCAGGGATCAAGACCATCCCCAAGGAAAAGAAATGAAAAAGGCAAAATGGTTGTCAGAGGAGGCCTTACAAATAGCTATGAATAGAAGAGAAGCAAAAGGCAAAGGAGAAAAGAGGTATACCCATTTGAATGCAAAATTCCAAAGAATAGCAAGGAGAGATAAGAAAGCCTTCCTAAGTGATCAATGCAAAGAAATAGAGAAAAACAATAGAATGGGAAGGTCTAGAGATCTCTTCAAGAAAATTAGAGATATCAAAGGAACACTTCATTCAAAGATGTGTACAATAAAGGACAGAAATGGTATGGATCTAACAGAAGCAAAAGATATTACGAAGAGGTGGCAAGAATACACAGAAGAACTATACAAAAAAGATCTTCATGACCCAGATAATCACAGTGGTGTGACCACCAACCTAGAGCCAGACATCCTGTCAAGTGGGCCTTAGGAAGCATCACTACAAACAAAGCTAGTGGAGGTGATGGAATTCCAGTTAAGCTATTTCAAATCCTAAAAGATGATGCTATGAAAGTGCTATACTCAATATGCCAGCAAATTTGGAAAACTTAGCAGTGGCCACAGGACTGGAAAAGGTCAGTTTTCATCCCAATCCCAAAGAAAAGCAATGCCAAAGAATGTTCAAACTACTGCACAATTGCACTCATCTCCCATGCTAGTAAAGTAATGCTTAAAATTCTCCAAGCCAGGCTTCAACAGTACATGAACTGTGAATGTCCAGATGTTCAAGCTGGTTTTAAAAAAGGCAGAGGAACCAGAGAAAAAATTGCCAACATCCGTGGGGTCATCAAAAAAGCAAGAGAGTTCCAGAAAAATATCTACTTCTGCTTTATTGACTATGACAAAGCCTCTGACTGTGTGGATCACAATAAACTGTGGAACATTCTTAAAGAGATGGGAATACCAGACGACCTAACCTGCCTCTTGAGAAATCTTTATGCAGGTGAGGAAATAACAGTTAGAACTGGACATGGAACAACAGACTAGTTCCAAATAGGGAAAGGAATACATCAAGGCTATATATTGTCACCCTGATTATTTAACTTATATGCAGAGTACATCATGAGAAACACTGGGCTGGATGAATCAAGATTGCCAGGAGAAACATCAATAACCTCAGATATGCAGATGACACCACCCTTATGGCAGAAAGTGAAGAAAAACTAAAGAGCCTCTTGATGAGAGTGAAAGAAGAGAGTGAAAATGTTGGCTTAAAACTCAACATTCAGAAAACTAAGATCATGGCATCTGGTCCCATCAGTTCATGGAAAACAGATTATGGAAACAGTGGAAACAGTGACAGACTTTATTTTGGGGGGCTCCAAAATCACTGCAGATGGTGACTGCAGCCATGAAATTATAAGACGCTTACTCTTTGGAAGAAAAGTTATGACCAACCTAGACAGCATATTAAAAAGCAGAGACATTACTTTGCCAACAAAGGCCCATCTAGTTAAAGCTATGGTTTTTCCAGTAGTCATGTATGGATGTGAGAGTTGGACTATAAAGAGAGCTGAGTGCCGAAAAATTGATTTTGAACTGTGGGGTTGGAGAAGACTCCTGAGAGTCTCCCTTGGAGACTGCAAGGAGATCCAACCAGTCCATCCTAAAGGAAATCAGTCCTGAATATTCATTGGAAAGACTGATGCTGAAGCTGAAACTCCAATACTTTGGCCACCTGATGTGAGGAACTGACTCTTTGGAAAAGATCCTGATGCTGGGAAAGATTGAACGCAGGAGGAGAAGGGGATGACAGAGGATGAGATGGTTTGATGGCATCACTGACTCAATGGATATGCTGCTGCTGCTGCTGCTAAGTCACTTCAGTCGTGTCCAACTCTGTGCGACCCCATAGACAGCAGCCCACCAGGCTCCCCTGTCCCTGGGATTCTCCAGGCAAGAACACTGGAGTGGGTTGCCATTTCCTTCTCCAATGCATGAAAGTGAAAAGTGAAAGCGAAGTCACTCAGTCATGTCTGACTCTTAGTGACCCCACGGGCTGCAGCCTACCAGGTTCCTCCGTCCATGGGATTTTCCAGGCAAGAGTACTGGAGTGGGGTGCCATTGCCTTCTCCACAATGGACATGAGTTTGAGTAAACTCCAGGAGTTGGCAATGGATAGGGAGGCCTGGCATGCTGTAGTCCATGGGGTCACAAAGAATCAGACACAACTGAGTGACTGAACTGAACTGATATATATTTGTTGATTGAATCAAGTAATTGACTGATGATTTGGATAAAATATGAGAAGAGGAAGGAACATGTTATCAGGGAATATTAGACATAAGTGGCTGGGACTTGCAATGACCTTCTCTTTGGCAAAGGCTAAGGGAGTCAAAACATTATTAAGGATAGCCAAAAAAATCCCTCTTAAAAAGCTCAATTCAGAGCAAGAAACAGACAGAGGAATGAACTGTAGATCTGCTGTAAGGAGTGATGACATCAAGTCAACCAACTGATGGAGAAGACAGGATTGTTTATGTCTGCTCAGCAATTAGAAGGTCGTAAGGATAGAAGAGGGACTCGTTGACCAACGGGACCCTGAGACAGATAAAAGATCTTCAGAGAGACCTCATGTGCTTGACCAGAATTCCCATCTCCAGGCTCTGGGAATGCCACACTGTGGTACTGAAAGAGCTTGTAAAGTGAGTGCTGAATGCTTTGGTGGTGATATTTGAGGAACTGTGGAGAAGGGGAAGCTAAACCCTTCAGGTCACGGACAATTGATCCCAAGAACGATTTTAGCCTAGATGTTACTTTTTAAAAGGAGTTGGGGGAAAACCAAGAAGAGAGAATGGCAATCCCAGGAGCCTAGTGTGGGTGCCCTGAGACCAGCTAGGTCAGCCCAGCCCACAGGCTGGCAGGACAGAGAGCTGCAGGAGACACGGGGCATCTGCATTTCTGCAGGGCATTCTGATTTCCGTGGGGATAAAGGAGAGAAATGTGAGCCTGAGCAAGAAACAGACGTGGCTAAGTGGCTGGATAACTAGCCACGCCAAAAGGTGCAGAGTAACGAGATGTACGGAATGCACCGTGAAGAGCCCTGGGTGATGAGCAGGGCTGCCGTACGGACTGTTTTACCAATGACCTGGACAGAAACCCAGGAGCTGTGAGTAGCACAAGTGCAGGTGGCCAGTGCTGGGCAAGTAGGGTGCTGGGCACGAGACACCCTGAATGAAAGACACTCTGAAAGCTCCCTGATCACTAAGCCAAGGGACTAAACTGAGTGATGCCATTAAGCAGTTGCTGGTCTTTTTCACATCTGATCTGTAGTAGAGATGGCTGCCAACCAACCATCCATGTCTCCTTCCATACATGGGGTGGTTGCCAGAAGTGGAACCCCAGCCAGGGACATGTCCCAGGATCACCAGCCAGCTGGGGTCATGTGACTGAGTTGCAGCCAATGGGATCTGCACAAAGTACCCCATCTGCAAACTTACCCATCGCCCCCTACCTGTCCTCCTCTCAGCCCCCCTTTCCCGATAGCAGATTTCAATGCCTTTCATGATCCTGGAAACCACATACTAGAAATGCTGAGAGTCCACTGGTCCCTAAATGATAGCTGTTTATGTCCAACACTGGTTGGATTTTCTGTGAGAAAACACATAAATCATTGTGTCCTGACACTGTAACTTTAAGAAATATCTACAACATCAGCCAGCACTATCCTAACTAGTAACAGGGTCCAAACCTCAGAGCATCAATATAGGAGTCTGGAGAGGACAGGGCTTTAGTCCCATCCCTGAGAAGGACTTTGGGGATCAGCCAGGGAAAAGCTACTCAAGGGCAGCAGAGAATCAGTGGTCCCAGACAAGCAAATCCAGCCTCAGAAACAGGGCAACAAAACTGGGAGAGGCTTCTCTAAGCAGGCCGTACCAACAGGCCATATGCACTTAGCACACAGGATGGGACCAGTGAGGAATAAGATGGTAGGCAGGGCTCAAAGCAACAGGATATTTGTCTCCTGGCCCTTGGAGAGCCAGACCTGGCCTCTAGAACCCCAGGGAAGTCTAAGACCAGAGTTAGGGAGCAGGTTTCAGGACAATTAAAAAGGAAAAAAAAAAAAAAACAGGAAGAAAGAGAATGTTTCCTGAGTGCCTGACTTACAGAAGGAAGACCAGGACTATTCTTTTTTTTTTTTTTAGTTTTGCCAAACAATGACATGATATCACCATGGGTTTACATATGCTCCCCCTCCAGAACCCCCCTCCCTCCTCCCTCCCCCCGGGAAATCTCGTTGCACCAGTCCCAAGCATCAATCCTGGGTCAGCTATTGCTTAGACATATGATAATTAACTTGTTTCAATGCCATTCTCCCATATCATCCCACCCTTACCCTCATCCACAGAGGCCCTGAGTCTATTCTATACATCTGCGTTCCTTTTGCTGTCTCGCATGCTGGGTTCTCGTTACCGTCTTTCTAAATTCCATACATATGCGTTAATATACTGTATTGTTGTTTTTGCTTCTGGCTTACTTCACTCTGGATAATGGGCTCCAGTTTCGTCCATCTGAGTAGAACTGATTCAAATGAATTTTTCCTTAATGCTGAGTAATATTCCATTGTGTATATGTACCACAGCTTTCTTATCCATTCGTCAGTTGATGGGCATCTAGGTTGCTTCCATGTCCTGGCTATTGTAAATAAAGCAGCGATGAACATTGGGGTACACGTGTCTCTTTCAATTCTGGTTTCCTCGGTGTATATGCCCAACAGTGGGATTGCTGGGTCATATGGCAGGACTATTTGCAGTTTTTTAAGGAACCTCCACACTGTTTTCCATAGAGGCTGTACTAGTTTGCAATCCCACTAACAGTGTAAGAGAGTTCCCTTTTCTCCACATCCTCTCCAGCATTTATTACTTGTGGATTTTTGGATTGCAGCCATTCTGAGTGGTGTGAAGTGATATCTCATTGTGGTTTTGATTTGCATTTCTCTGATAATGAGTGATGTTGAGCATCTTTTCATGTGTTTGTTAGCCATTTTTATGTCTTCTTTGGAGAAACGTCTGTTCAATTCTTTGGCCCACTTTTTGATTGGGTCGTTTATTTTCCTAGAATGGAGATCATTCCCCCTGAAGTCAGGAACAAGACAAGGGTGCCCACTCTCACCACTACTTTTCAACATAGTTTTGGAAGTCTTGGCCACAGCAATCAGAGCAGATAAAGAAATCAAAGGAATCCAGATTGGAAAAGAAGAAGTAAAACTCTCTCTGTTTGCAGATGACATGATCCTCTATATTGAAAACCCTAAAGACTCTACGAGAAAATTACTAGAGCTAATCAGTGAATATAGCAAAGTTTCAGGATACAAAATCAACACACAGAAATCCCTGGCATTTCTATACACTAACAATGAAAAAACAGAAAAAGAAATTATGGAAACAATTCCATTCACCATTGAATCAAAAAGAATAAAATACTTAGGAGTATTTCTACCTAAAGAAACAAAAGACTTGTATATAGAAAACTATAAAACACTGATGAAAGAAATCAAAGAGGACACTAACAGATGGAGAAATGTGCCGTGTTCGTGGATTGGATACTACCCAAAGCAATCTATAGATTCAATGCAATTCCTATCAACCTACCAGAGGTCTTTTTCAGAGAATTAGAACAAATAATTTCACAATTTGTATGGAAATACAGAAAACCTCGTATAGCCAAAGCAATCTTGAGAAAGAAGAATGGAACTGGAAGAATCAACCTACCTGACTTTAAGCTATACTACAAATCCACAGTCATTAAGACAGTATGGTACTGGCACAAAGACAGAAATATAGATCAGTGAAACAAAATAGATAGCCCAGAGATAAATCCATGCATCTATGGACACCTTATCTTTGACAAAGGAGGCAAGAATATACAATGGAGAAAAGATAACCTCTTTAACAAGTGGTGCTGGGAAAACTGGATAGCCACTTGTAAAAGAATGAAACTAGAACACTTTCTAACACCATACACAAAGATAAATTCAAAATGGATCAAAGATCTAAGCATAAGACCAGAAACTATAAAACTCCTAGAGGATAACATTGGGAAAACACTCTCTGACATCAACCAAAGCAGGATCCTACATGACCCACCTCCCAGAATACTGGAAATAAAAGCACGAATAAACAAATGGGACCTAATTAAAATTAAAAGCTTCTGCACTGCAAAGGAAACTATAAGTAAGGTGAAAAGACAGCCTTCAGAATGGGAGAAAATAATAGCCAATGAAGCAACGGACAAACAATTAATCTCAAAAATATACAAGCAACTCCTGCAGCTCCATTCTAGGAAAATAGACCAGGACTATTCATTGGCACAACAGCTATGTGAGGAAGGCGTGTTCCTCCCCAGGGTACACATGGGGAGTAGAGTCCAGTCCAGCTGCTGCTGTGTGCACAGTGAGGGCTTCCCCAGACCTGACTCAGGCCTGGGGGTTGAGGGGCCAAGGGGCCTACTAGGAGGTGTGTAAGCAGGCAAGAAACCTTGGCTGCTCAAATGACAGTGGGCAGAGTTAGACCACAAGACCCCCCCAATCTTGAACCCTCTGCCCAGGAGCAGGCAGGAAGTTTAGATTAAATCAGCCCAAATGACTTCAGAGCATATATTTCTTAATATCTGATTCTCAGGGTCAAACTTTCTCCTGGGGGAAAAGAAACACCAAAGGATTATCCACAAACCAGCTCTTGGGACATGATCAGTCAGCACACAGACGCACATACTCTGACCTCATTCTTCAGCCCTTCTGAGGTCTAGAAAGTGGGTGCAAGGAAGTCGGCACTGAGAAGTTTAACAGTGGTTTTCTTTCTTTTCTTTTTTTTTTTAAATAAAGAATGGCTATTTTTATTCAGGGCTAGAGGAAATACACAGGTTTTTATTTCTACAGAGTAAAAGAACTCTATCTCCTGACCTAAGTCTCCTACAACAATAGAACATCCCTGAGACAAAGGGAAAGAATATTTTTTACAAATTCTAGACGATGATAACTACCATGAGTCTCCACTTCACTTGAGTCCTTTCATTCATCAGCTAAACTCGAGAGTCTGCAGCTATTGTGCCTGACTCTGCATCCTCGGCAAAGCACAGTAAAGAGAGCTCAGTTTCCGGCGGGGAGAGACTCGGCCACCGGCAGTGCGAGCCCTCTGCCCTAGCACTCCAAACAAATTACCAGGTTGTCTAGAAAGTAGCAGGAACCAATTGCTGCAGGAAAACCCCGCTTTCTTCAAGTCATAAAACACAGCAATTCTACTAAAGGAAGATTCATTTGAAAGGAAGCCAAAAGATCTTTTTTCCTGCCTTGGGTGGTTGCTGTTATATAAATGCATGGATGTTCTATCACTTTGCAGAGCGTCACTCAACACACTCGTTCTATCGGTACTTATCACCATATTATTATGTCACAATCTGTCTCATGAACTGCTCCAGGCACTGGACTACCCAAGCAGATGAGACAGACACCATTCCTGCCCTCATGAAGCTCACAATTCTAGTGTGGAGACAGATAATATGCTAAAAAAAAAAAAAAAAACATAAATAAGACAATTTCAAATAGTTACACATAAAAGAGTGATGGAATAATTAGGAAACACTGCTGGAGTGTGGGGCACAAAGGAGGTGAGCTTTGACCTCGGGTGAGTGGTCACAGAAAAGTACAGAAGGATGGTTTTATGCAGAGGGAACAGAAGTGCAAAGCCCCAGGGAAGGTCCATACTGGAGTGTTTTGAAGAGCACTAAGCAGACCAGCATAGCTGGAGTATAGTGAGTGAGAGCAGAGCTGTGCGATCTGAAGTCCCAGAGGCAGAGGAAGAAGTTGGTAGGACTGTAGGAAGCCACTGCAGTCTTTGAAGACATTCTTCCCTCCTCTCTGGGGGCTGAAGAAACCATTAAGAGAATAGAGGCCCAAGCAGTTTGTCCCCCATTCCCACTGTGTCCCCTTGTCTTCAACCACAGGGGCAAGGAGCCACAGACAGATTCCATATTCCTACTTCTTGTTAGATTTAGCGTCAGTCCAATTGAATAACCTCAAAAAGATACTTTATTCTTTGTAAGGCAATATTCCTTCAAGAACAATCAATGTTGAACAGTTTGACATTTATTGCTACCCATCAGAGGCCGATTCTCATTGAATTGTATGCAGTATGTGTCCACAACTTAGTGACATTCTCCCGCTTAGGTAAATCCATGTGCACCATTACAGATAAATTACATCATCTACAATTGTTTATCTACTGGAAAAAAACAATCCTAAAAGGAAAACCAGGATCCCCTAAATTCCATTTTTCTCATTCCAAGAACACACTCAGGTCCCATTTGGAATAAGGGGAGGGGAGACGAGTCACCACAGAAGGAAGGAAGCAGCCGGTGCCTTGGGCCCATCTCTGCAAACCCCAGGAAGGAAGGGTCTGAGACCTCCAGGAGCCACGCTCCTTTCTAAACATGGAACAGACCCACAAGCTCAGTAAGCGCCTAGGAGGACCCAGGAAGATTCCATCCCTGTCCTCATGGGGCTCGAAACTCAGAATAAAACCACCAAACAAACGTCACTATAAAGTGACAAGCCCCAAGGAAAATTTCAGACAAGGAAGCAGAGAGTTCTAAGCCTCTCCAAGAGTGGATGCAGCCCCAGTGATGCTTCTCAGGGTGTGGGCAGGATTTGCACATGGCAAGATGGCAAAGAAAGCAGTCCAGGAAAGGGACTCAATCAAAAGCGCAGCTGGACCATGCTGGGGATCCAGGTGGGGTTTGGGACTGCCAAGGTTTGGGGATCAAGCGAGAAGGGGCTGGGCAGCCTGAGGGGGGCTGCAGCAATCCCACCTTTCCAGAGTTACCCTGGCGGCTGCGGGATGCACACGGGATTCCCACTGTGTCACTGACCAAGACGACAAGAGGAAGGAAAGGAAAGGGCAATAACCTAAGTGTCTGCCAGTGGGGAAATGGCTATGAAGGTAAACAATATTGTGGCATATCCATTCCATGATCATGCCGCAGTGACACGAAAGGAGCAAGTCAGAGCTCAGTCATAACACAAGGTGACCTTTAAGCCACATCACTGGAAGAAAAAGGCAGGTTGCAGGATGTCAGGATGGTACCATTTATGGTGAGGAAAAGAAAGGAAGGGAGGGTGGGAGGAAGAGAAGGAGGAGGGAGTGGGGAGAGATGGGGCAGAGGAGAGGATAAACGGCAGGGGGCTGAGACCACTTGGGGGACAATAGGGACAACGCAGAAAGGGAGAGGTGGCAGAAAACACAGCCTCTCTATAATGTAGTATAATTTAATCATTCACTTGGTTTTAAAAACTCAGCCACTGTCCACTGTCTGCATATTTTGATAATGATGACTAATGATGAATCTAGAATAGTGATTAATAAAAAATGATCTGCTCCTGTACTCCCTCTGATTGTAAATATCAACCTTAATTAATAGTAATCAATGTTAGCAGTAAGAGAAAATCCAAACTGCTTTAATGCACCACTTCAGGGGCTTCACGTAATATCCTCTTCTGGCAGCGCACTGGTGCTTTGAAGCGCTGACTGATGGAGGGAGAGGGAAGGGCCAAGAGAAGTTCTCCCAGGACCAGCCCAAGCCATTGCCCAGGGCCCTGGAGCTCCAGGAATGTCTCTGCAGTGTGAGGGGTCAGGGGAAAGGAGGTCTGTGAGGAACCAGGACACATTAAACAATGTGGAACCCCACAAACTACTCCCAGCATAGCCCTACCACAAACCTCAACTGTTTCACACAAACACCATACACAGTCCATGACTCTCAGTGCCTGCAGGATAAAGTCCTCACCCAGTATCCAAGTCCCTCTACAGCTGAGCCCTAGTTTCCCTTTCCAGAGTCACCTCCTCTGGTCCCCACCACATTCCCAGCCAGATGGGGTGGTTGTCTTCGACACACACTTCACTGTGGCCCCTGCTCTGCCTTTTTCCCCAGTGCCGCCTCCTCTCCAGTCTCCATCCATATTTTAACACATATTTAATATGTGCCAGACACGTGATCTAATATCTAACTCTTAACAACCGTACAAACTAGAAACACACATTTCCCATTTTACAGATGGGATACTTGAGGTTCAGAGCTTCTGTGCTCCAAGTCATATGAGCTGATACTTGTTGGAACTCAGATCTGGACCTCAATCTGTCTGGTTCCATGGATCCCTTTCTAAGGAGAAACAGACAGTGGCAGAAACCTAGGCAGAAATCAAAGAAGTATGGATACCAGTGACCGTGGGTTAATTTTCTGGGATGGGAAGCACTGTAGACAGGGGTGGACAGAAAGGCTCCTCAGAGAAAGTGGCACTTGAACCAAGGCTCAAAACAGACTTGTTAGGTGGACAATGACTTCAGGACACATCATAGGCCCTTGCTAAATGTAAGTGTAGGAAGAGTGTCTGCAAAGGCAACGGACTGAGACCAAACGGCCATTCCAGAAACTGCAAACAGCCCCACATCGCTGCCAGCTGTCCTCTGAGACTAAGGTGAAGAGTCTGACAGACAAAGAGGAGGACAAATATCTATTTGTGATGATTTCATGCTAGTCCAGATAAGGGCATGGACTAGAATTGTCCATTTCACTGTAGCGAGAGAAAAAAAAGGATGAATTTCCCCAAGTCACCTGTGCCTGGAGGTTCATTTATCCATCACTACGCCAGCGACTCAGTTCTCACACAGAGACTCCTCCATCACGTGCAAACCCAGCCATTTATTAATTTTTGCAACAAGTACTCAACTTCATTACTCACTTTCAAGATCGCACACCATGTTTACATAATCTTTCTCGGGCTACAGGAGTCGTGTAGCAATATCCCCGGGCAGCCACCGCGGTGAGATACCGGGCGTAGTTAGGGATGGCAACGTTACAAGCCTGCACGGCAATGTAATTACACAGATCCGACTTGCCACCCCTCTCTTCTGCAGGTACTCCTGGAATGCAATGTCAAAATTTGCATGCAAGATGCTGACCAATAATGTACTTTTTAACTTACCACGGCAACTAAAACTCCATGCCATATGGCTGATTAGAAATACTCTCTCCTTCTCTAAACAGCTGGGTGAGTAACAGCAAGGAGGAGCCGGTTGGCAGCTGTACACTCATTGCTGCACTGATGCTACGGCAAGGGGCCTGCGCCTCCACAGGTATGTGCCTGAGAAGAGATATGCTCCCCTCTCCAATGAGAGAGTGGCTAGGAGAGGGGCTGCCATCGCCAGGTGCATCCCTCCACTGGGGCTCCCTAGTTTGCCCAGCAGAAACAGGTTCATTTTGCATTTCATTTTGTAAATAAAATATTCCAAGATCTTCTAGGGGAAAAGTGCTACTCTACACACTGAGAAAATTGTTAAAAAAAAAAAAAAGTAAAAGCAACATTTTTAAAAAAACCATCATGGAGCTGCTCTGTTCGCTACTAACTGCTATCACAGGCACACCCCTGACCATCCTCTCTCTGCCAGACAGAGCTAGGAGGTTCCCCCACAGGTGGCTCAGCAGAAATTCTGCAGACACCTGTAATGTGCTGGCATGCTCTGTCCACCCGGTGGTACCCACACCACCCTGGGTGTTTCTGACCCTCCCCAGGACTCCACCTCCTTCAACTGCTCAGGGATAAGTGATCACCAGTGGTAGGCTCCTCCTCTTGTGCCCACAGGCCTTCAAACAGCACTGCCTTCATGAGACCACAGAGGTCACACAAGGCCTGAGCCAAGAGGAGTTAAATTAAACTTGGATTTAACGTTCCACTACCATAGTCTTGAAATTCTTAGTAATATAAAACAATGGGCTCCACCTTTCCATTTTGCACTGAGTCCTGCAGGCTATGCAGCTGGTCCTGGCTACCTTTAAAGGGGGCATGGCTTTACAGGGGCCAAACCCGCCGGACAAGACCTCAGCCAGGTGGCCAAGGTCAACATCAACAGTAATAAGTCAGACTGATAGCATGCATCCTTGATATAATGTGATGAGGGCATTTTACCTCTAGGGTCTTCCTTCCAAGAGCCCTAAATTCCAATCTAACCCCGAGAGAAACATCAGGCAAATCCAAATTGAAGGACAGTCTATAAAATACCTGATCAGTACTCCTCAAAACTGTCACAGTCACCAAAAACAAGGAAAATTTGAGAGGTTCTCATGGCCAAAAGGGACCTCAAAGGTCATGACAATTAGTGTCAACAGTGGGGAAAGTTGTAGGGATCAGGAGCTATGTGGAAAGTCTGTATTTTCCATTCGATTTTGTTGTGAATCTAAAACTGCTCCAAAAGACAAAGTTTATTAAAAAACCTAAACGTGACATGGGATGTTGGATGCCATCCAGGCACAGAATAAAAACATTAGGTAAGAACTAAGGAAATCCGAATAAAGTATGGACTTCAGCTAATGATAATGGACAGATAGTGGTTCATTCCTTAGGACAAATGGACCCTAGTAACACTGGCAATGGGGAAAGTCAGTGTGGAGAACATGGAACCCTACTTTCTAGGTTATCCTTGCAACTTTTCTATAAATCTAACACTATTTTAAAATAAAAAGTTTATTGTGCTGTTCTTAGTTGTGTCCAACTATTTGTGGTCCTGTCGACTATAGCCTGTCAGGCTCCTCTGTCCATGGGGATTCTCCAGGCAAGAATACTAGAGTGGACTGCCACGCCCTCCTCCAGGGAATCCCAACCCAGGGATCAAACCCAAGACTCCAGCATTGCAGGTGGACTCTTTACCATATGAGCCACTAGGGAAGCCCAAGAATGCTGGAGTGGGTAGCCTATCCCTTCTCCAGAGGGATCTTCCTGACCCAGGAATTGAACCAGGGTCTCCTGCACTGTAGGCAGATTCTTCATCAGCTTAGCTATGGGGGAAACCCAAAAAGTTTATTACCCACACCCCAAAGAAAGAGTGCAGTTGTATGGGTCAGCAGGAGGGAGGCTGGAGGACAGGTTGCAGACCACCTCTCCCCTTCTTCACAACTTGTACTGCCCCCTCGGACCCCCTCATCCACTGCTCACCTGGGACAGGGACATGGAGGGAAGCTCCAAATGGCAACACACTGTAAACATGACATTAACTAGTTCAGTACCTTTTAAGAATTACATCTCTCCCCTGGGGACCACTGGGTGCTATTGAATTCTCTGGCTGTTTTCCCATCAGCTAAACACTGTGTGTCTGGCAGTAAAGAACATGTGGGTAAGATTCAGGGCAGGATGGGGACAGTCTGAGAAAAGCAGAACCTGCTCAATCCTGTTTGTAACCTGCACTGAAATTCCAAAGCAGCCACTGTTTGTCTCCGGCATCCTTGTTCCCCAAGGAGCCCTTTCCTATCCCCATGTGAGGGAGCTGTGAGCAGGGCTGAGCATCCCTAGAGGAGCAGGACTCCAGGTGTGGAATGGGTACACCTGCCCTTGGCTGCTTTTCATCCCCTTTGGGACCTGCCTCCTTCCACCAAGGACTGTCGGTTACCCCACAAGCGGAGGAGGTGCTAGGCGGACTGGCCTGTCATGTTCCCATGAGGACATTCTACCTGGGAACCACTGGGCAAGCTCACAGCATGCTGGAGCCTCCTGTTATTTTCTTTTCTCTTATGTTTCTGTTTAAAGAACTGGCTAGATCAACAACACTGCTTTTGGGAGGGAGGCATCAGTGAGGAAGTTCTGTAGAGTGGATTTTTGTCCTCCCAAACTCATATCAAGAAATCCAAAGCTCCAATGTGATAGTTTCAGGAGATGCCTAGGTCATGAGGGTAGAGCTGCATGAATGGGATTAGGTACCCTAGTAAAGAGACCCCAGAACATGCCTCACCTTCCCTATGGGAACCGCATCCTGATCAGACCCTGAATCTGTTGGCACCTGATCGTGGACCTCCAGCCTCAGACCGTGAGAGACACAGTGATGCTGTGAATGTACTAGTCTATGCAAAGCTGTGTCGGCAGCCGGAGCAGACTGGGATGGGAGGCAACACTCACTGTGGGAGGCGAGTCCACAGCAGCCCGCCCAGAGCGCTGTCATGGGTATCTGTGCCTCTCAGGCTCCAGCTCAGGAACGGGAGACCTCACCTTTATGGGGCAGGTGTAAGGCTGCCTCACCTGGCCTCTCCATGTCGTCAGCTGAGAGCTGAATGAGTGAAATCCTGCCCCAATGCCCTTGAACCTTCAAGGTAAGGTACCCTTGTCTTCCTCCTCCCCTTCACACCCTTGTCCTCGGCCTCCCAGTGGGTCTGAGCACTCAGCATCTGTCCAGCCCAGAACTCAGGTCAGGACCCCCAGGGCCCTGCTCCAGCCTCTGCCTGCCCACAGCGTTCTGCCTCTCGCCAGCACCCTACCTCCCCTCCCCAGACCATCTTCGCCATCCCATGTCTTGTGGTCCCTTCCCACTCCCATTCCCTCCAGCAAGAAGCCCAAGAAGCCATCAGCCCTTACGGGCCACGTCGGGTCCACACCACACAAGGCAACCCCAGACAAGTCACACCCTGTGGTCTGTACTCAGCATGGACACTCACCCCAGTTAAGGACTCGCTGGGCAGGGGAGGGAGGGATGTGTGCCCTGAAGCACCTCACAAGGGCCAGGTGGCACAAGGTATACAGGGACCCAGCAGCAGTTCCAAGGCTCCTGCTGAGTGGGAGAGTCTGCCCGCAGTCAGCTTGATGAGGCAAGGCCCTTCCCAGGCACAGGTCTGGCCACAGCCTGGCTGTCCCTCGCTCCCTCCCTTAGACTCCAAGTCAGTCACTGCACTTCCCCATGCCACCCTAGATCCCCATGTCCTCATCTTTGCCCTGCTCTCAGCATCAACCCAGGCCGTGTTCGCAGGTGAGACAGGGATTCTACTCCAAAGGGCACAGGACAAGCTTTGCAGAGAATACTGGGCAACACTGGCTGTCTTCTGGAATTCTGGCTTCCAC
Source organism: Antilocapra americana (assembly GCA_007570785.1). Taxonomy (NCBI): domain Eukaryota; kingdom Metazoa; phylum Chordata; class Mammalia; order Artiodactyla; family Antilocapridae; genus Antilocapra; species Antilocapra americana. The sequence goes on from ML664203.1 coordinate 1,257,730, forward strand.
CAAAAACAGGCAGCATTCTTGGTGTGGGGCAGCTTGCTATGGAGCTGTTGCCATGTGTGTGTCCACTCCTCTCCCGGCATCAGCTCCAGGGGGCCACAGCTCCCCTTCCACCTGCCCTGCCCACCAGCAAACACTGGGCTCACCCCTATGGAAGGGGTTCAGCCCCTTGGGGCACACGGCAGCTCTCCCAGAGGTCCAAGGTCTGACCCAAGCTGACCTCCAAAATGCCCAGACCCCAACACACGCCTGCTGAGGAAAGCAGCCCCTGACTTCTGAACAGCAGTCACTTGGGATGCTGTGAATTAGCGAATCCAAAGCCACAGCCCTCCTCTCAGGCGGGGGACAGTAGGGGGCCAGATCACACCCTGCCTTCACTCACATATGCAAAAGTACTTCTGGAAATAGAGACATCGCCCAGTGACAGATGAGCGGATAGAGGAAATGTGGTACATCCATGCAACAGGTATTTTTCAGCCTTCTAAGGAGAGGAAATCTTAGCACCTCCCACCACACATATGAACCTGGAGGACATCACGCTGAGAGACGAAGCCAGTCACAGGAGGACACACCCTATGTGATCCCACCGGCACCCAGAGCGTCAAGTTCACAGAGACAGAATAGAAGGGCTATGCCAAGCTGGGGGCAGGAGAGGGGGTTGTGGGTAAACAGGTGCAGAATTCTAGTTCTGCCAGATGAGAAGGGCTCTGTGGGTGGGCGATGGCAACGGCTGCACAAAAACACAAATGCATTTAATGCCGCCGAGCCACACACTTGAAAGTGGCTACAACGGTGAAGTTTGTGTTATGTGCCTTTTACCGCCCTGTCTTTTAAAATGTGCTCACGGAGCCTCCACCATGTGGGGGGCACTGTTGTGGGCACTCGTGACACAGCAGCGAACCAGAGTCCCTGCCGTCAGGGCACTCATGCGGGGAGTAAACAAAACCACAAGCACACACGGTAGCACACGACAAATCACACGTGTGTAGATCAGCGCACAGACCATGGTGCTTCCCAACGGTGATGTAATAAGGATAATGCTTCCAGCAAGGGGCTGTGAAGGGATAGCTCATAGCTGGACTCACGGGAAGGCCATCGGGAGAAGCGCTTTTTGGGGTGAGGTCTTCATGACGGGGCTTCCCTTGTGGCTCAGATGGTACAGAATCCACCTGCAATGCAGGAGACCCGGGTTTCCCCCGCTCCCATGAAGCTACATGCCCGCAGTGCCTGCCCTTAGGGTTCAGGTATGTTCCATCCAATCCCCTGAGGAGCAGAGCCGTGGACACTGGCAGCCAGCCTCCAGGAGCCCTGCTCTCCCCAAGGAGGAGCCCACGGAGGCATCCGCCCCTCCCTTGTGGGCGCCCTCCTCTCCACACTCCCAGGTCCCTGCCCCAGAGCCCTCAGGAGCCTCGCACCATCCTTCATGGGGGCTCATACCTTGGAGATGCCAGCATTGCCTCCACCACTAACCAAACAGGGGCATCTGACCCCAAAGCCCTGGCTTCATAGACTTCCAGTCGCAGCTGAGTGGACCTGACACATGGTCTCTGCTCCATGTGATTTCCAGCGAAAGTTTCATCAAATCCATGGCTGCCCTGACACATGCTGTCCCAAGACCGGTTTTCTTTCTGACTTTATGAAACGGCTACTAGCAGATTATTTTAAATTTCAGGAAAAGGAGAGTCCCATGCCCTGTGGCTCCTAAGCTCCCCAAGGGCCCAGTGTCCTCCTGGCCCTCAGCCTCTGATCAGACCGACACCCCTCAATGCCGACTGCTTCTTTGGGGCACCATTCTGAAGACCCTACCTGTGGTGAGTTCAATAAGGCTCACCCTCAAGCCTCCAGACCTGCACGCCAGATCATCCCCAGTGGCCTTAAAACCGGAACGTGGCAACTAAACTCCAGAGTGCCTGCAAGATCACTTTTCAAGCTGGTGTTGACACAGCTGAAGCCTTCAAACAGTCTGCGGATGGAGGAGGCAGTGCGCACAGCAACGTCCCTACCCCACTGCCCTGGCCCTCAGCAGGCACACTGTCAGTGAGGCTGCTCCACATCCATGAACACCCTGCAGGGGGCAAGGAGAGACGGCTGCTCTGAGGCTCATGGAGGATGGTCATCCGGGGAGGAGGAGGTGGACCTGGAGCCCAGGTGGTCACTGCCGCAGAGAGGGGGGTGCATCCCCAAGAGGACTTGCTCCCAGCGTGGCATTCATATGCCCTGGGCAACTCTCTGACCCCCAGACTTCTTACGCCATTGGCTCCTCCCACTCCTGGCAGATGGAGACCTGGCCAGCTCACAGAGCCACTGCAGGTCTGTGGCGCAGGCTCTGCGCCGTGATTTCAGGTGATCTGGCACCTAGAAGGGGAGTGGTAGGCAGCCCTGAGTCCTGGCTGGCTCCTGGGCAAGTGCCCTTTGTGCCAGGAGAGCACATTTTCATTTCATTCAGTGCAAGTCGACAAGATTCCCGAACATCTGCTACATCCCATACCCCACACAGGGGACCATGAGGAGAACGCCCCGAGGACAGCAAGGTCCTGTCCTCATGGACTCTTGAAGCCACTCAGGGCACATGCTGGCTGAGCTCAGAACACAGGTTCCCTGGAAGGACACCCGCCCTCAAGCCCCAACTTCTTCCAGGAGGAGCTTGAGGCCACAGAGGGTTTGGCTGTGAGATGCTGGAAGACAGGGCCCCTGCACTTGCCAAAACTCACAGCCCAGGAGCCAGAGCTTCTGCCTGAGGCTGAAGTGGCAACAAGGAGGGGAGACCACATTTAGCAGTGCTCTAAGGGGCAGGGCCGGGCTTCCCTGGTGACTCAGCCGTAAAGAATCCGCCTGCTAATGCAGGAGACTCAGGTCAACAGGAGTTCAATCCCTGCATCAGGAAGATCCCCTGGAAAAGGAAATGACAACCCGCTCCAGTATTCTCGCCTGGGAAGTCCCATGGACAGAGGAGCCAGGAGGGCTACAGTCCATGGGGTCAGACACAGCTGAAGCAACTAAACAACAACAACAACGAAGGGGCAGAGCTGGGCTCAGAACCAGATTCTCTTCCTGCAGGGAAGGCTGGGGGGTCACAGTGCTTCAAGGAGGCCAGTCTCACGGGAAGCTACACACCACCCACATCCTAGCTACACAACACACACCCCAACACTCACACCAGAGCAGGCAGCACACGCATCTCTACTGACACATGCATCAACGTACCAGCACACACCAATGTGGTTCTCCGACACACTCGACCACACAACACACTCCTGACACCTATACCAACACCCACACCACACACCATTATATACATCTCAACACACACCTCTCTACTAGCATGTGTCAACACACAAATATGCACTCCCCCAAACCACACAGCCACACCAACATATCTGCATACTCTAATGCCATACCCTAGAGGTACTGTACTCCCACACATGAACTGACCTCCATATCCCAACCTACCTGTACCCACACCTACACACATACCCAGTGCACGCACATCCACTTCCATCCCAGTACATCCACAGTCCAAGACAGACCTACCATGCACGCGCGTGAACACACACACATACACACACACACAAGCACAGAGCAACACATCCACCCTCAGCAACTACATCCAAAAAATTAAACCATCTTACAAATACGCACACAGCAACACCAGCCCAGGACAACATGACCATGCTCACACATCCCAACGCAGACAACAAATGTTCAGACGCACACCAGCCTCCAGACACACATGCACAGTCACAACTGCGTGCTGGATGCTCTATGCCCAGAAACTATGGACAATTTGAACCTACTAATTCCCCTACACCCACAACAGCAGACTCAGCTGAGCTGGTTCCTCCCTGGGGCCACCCTAGGTAGGTCCAGGGCAGCGTGACAGCCCAGGACATCCGCTTAGTGCTGCCAGTGTGACGTGGCCACTTGGTTCAGTTTTTAGTGCCATCAGGAACAACAACAAAGAACCTGCAGCCCCTCCTCTGGAAGGCTTCCCAGATGACAATGCCGCCTCCTAATTTACACCTCGAGGACACTGCTGAGGAGGAAGAGCAGAGACCCTCCTCTCTTTCTCTTCCTCTACCCATGGTGGATCCCTCTCTGCTCCAGAGTTGGTGGGTGGGGAGAGATGAGAGCACACGTCCGCTAGACGGTCCTGGCTGTGCCAGCCCTGAGCCTCTGCCCCTCATCTCATTCCCAGGCCCACCACTCACACCCAGGCCCCCTTCCACCAGCAGCCTGCAAAAGAGAGTGGGGAAACAGAAATAGGCTGGCAAGCGTGATGGAGTTGGGAGCGACACGGAACCGAGACTCAGGCAGGCTGCACAGGAAGACAGCTGGTCCCCCAAGTCACCAGACCGTGCTCCAGGGGCCCATCCTCTCAGCCTTGGGCCTCCAGGGGCACCCAGGGGACACAGCCACAGGACGCTGGTGACTTGCTCTACATGTGACCCTGAGTAGGGGTTTGGGGATCCCTGCAACCATAGCTTTGGGAAGTCACTTTAAGTCTAAGCGTGGCACTCCAGCTGGGCCCCAGTCGATCCTCAGCAGAGCTGAGCAAGCACTGGGCCATCCCCTTCCTTGATTCTTTTTTTCTATTTCTGGAAAGATACAAAGAGAGGGAAGGAGTACTCATCTGAGCTTCCCACTGTGAGTGAGGGCCAAGCTCCCATCGGCCAGTATGGAGCGAAGCTGGCAAGCAAGGCTTCTGCCTTTGGCGGCGTGCACCCTATCCCCAGCGTGACCCGACAGTGGAACTAAAAAGCAAGAGGTCAGACAGACACGGGTTTGAATCTCAACTCCACCACTTCCTAACTTTGTGGAATACAAAATACAGCCTCTCCTCCATACAGTTGACGCGTCTGACACCCTCTCCTCTGCCAGACTCCAGGCTCTGAGACACAGAAGCACAGAGAGGCTAAGTAGCCCTTGCTGGGTCACACAGCTCCTGAGGGCCAGCACTGGGGCCCTCCCCACGACCACCGCGCTCTCCCACAGCCCTGAGAGGTCTCACCCCAGGAGGGGAGGAGCAAACCTCCAGCCGCCCCCGGAGGCGCCCCCTAGTGGCAGGACCCTCCCTCCAGGGCACAGAGGCCTCACACAGGGACAGTGGGTGGGAAGGCGCCCTGAGAAAAGGAGCTACAAGGGTCTTCCCAGCCCCACCATCCACCAGGCCCACGGGGCCCCTCGGAGATGACAGGGCCTCACTACCTGCTTGAGGCTCAAACACAGACATCAACAGGAAATCCCCAAATTCTCAACTGTGCAAATCCTAGTTCTCTGCTCATCGGATAAGAACCTTGAAAGTTACCCACAGGCCATGGAAACACTGGGAAGGGGGGGATAGGAGGGGAAAAACAAGATGAAAGGGGTCTCAGAGCCTTCTAGACTGCACCACCCCCTCTCCCCCATGAGGAGGAGAACACCCAGGCCCCAGGGAGGGGAGCGAGCTGCCTGAATAGCCCAGCAGGGTGGGTAAAGCCTGCCTGTACGGGAGGCTACGCTCTGGCTGAAGTCTGTGCTCCGCCAGGAGGCATTTCTTAAACATTAGAAAACGCATTTGTCTCTGGGTTAATAGCCAGGCTTATGACCTTTTAATTCACAGAAAATACAGGGCAATTGAGGTCTGATGTGTACCAGAAGAAATTGTTTCCACTCATTCTTACAGTGGGTCTGTATTTAGTTCATGATCCACCATCCCAAAAGAAAAATGGCGCTCTCCGTAGGGCCCAACCTCTACTGATGCTGGACATTTTAACATATGAGGTGATACAGCCCCCCAGATGACTCACCTGGTCTTCTGTGGGGCCAGCTATGGATGGTTCCGACGTCAAGTCGGCTTGGATAAAATGCAGAGAGTATCTTTCCCAGTGTGGGTCTGACAAACTCTCACAGGCTCAACGTGCAGGGTCCCAACAAGAACCCACACTCCACCTGACACCTGACTCATGACCTCCATCTGCCCATGAACCACAGGGAGCCCGCCCCTCGCTCCCTGGAGTGGAGCTCCACCCTGACTCTCCCTGCTGCCCCTTCAGGGCAGTCCCCCTTCTCCCTGTGCCAGGACACACAGGCCACAGAGCTGCGAATCCTCCACAAGCCCCCATCTGGCTCCCTTCCTGGCCTGAGGGGCCCTCCTCAAAAGCAGCGGCTGGACTCTGCCAGGGCCTTTTCAGCAGCAAGAAAACAATTTCAACTGCTGTTCCCATCCAGGGAGAGAGAGGATGGCCAGACACAGTGGCTGAGCTGGGGGTACCTCCCTGGAAGTCACTGGGTTGGCCAGGTGCCACAACGGGAAAGAGTTACCTGCCACAGGAGCTCCTGAGGTGACTGGGGTGGTTCTGCCACCATTTCAGGTCCCTTGGGAACAAATGTGGGCACCAAAGCACGTGGGTCTCCAAGGCATTTGGGCACCAAGGGGTAGGTGCGTGAGACAGCCCTCCCACGCACCTACCCCTCTCTGATTAGGATTTGCTGGCTGCCGGGCTCAGGGCCTCTGGACACTACGACCTGTCCATACTCACCCTTGCATTCCCGGCGCCTAGCACATGACTCGGTGTTCATAACCTACTTAATAAGCATTTGCCCTTGAATGAGCAAATGAATTAATGAACAAACCAACAAACAGATGAATTTATGAAAGAACAAATGAGTCACAGAGTTGCTTGGTGCCTGGGAACTACCTGGCTTGAAGGAGACATATTTCAATATTACCTGGGGAGGAACTTTCTCAGTAACATCTCCCTGGAAGAAATGGCCTCAAGACATGGCACCCCGCTGGGCAATACACTGCTGCAGCCTGTGTCAGCCTATGATTTGAGACTCCACTGCAAGGAGGTCTACTTCCAGAAACAGGGGACACAGTACTTGTACGAAGCATTTATAAAAGTATAGCTGTTACTGAAGAACAGAAGTGCACAAAGGACAGCCCCTGGGCCAAATCCTTCTGTCACCTGGCTTTGTAACTCAAGTTTTTATTGGAAACTCTCAAGCACTTTAACTTATGACAGAATTGAGTAGTTACAAAAGAGCCCACATGGCCTACAACACCTAACTTATTTGCTATTTGGACCTTTATAGGAAGAGTTTGTTGATCTCTGTGTTGAATATTCAACTGCAAAAAAATAGATGACATATATTTAAATAAAAGCTGGGTCATATAGAAGTCTGTAATCTTTTGTGTGTGTGTGTGTGTGTGTGTGTGTGTGTGTGTGTGTGTGTGTGTGAAATACATCTTTCAGTGCACAAAAAGGAGTGGGAAAGAACAGAAAAATGTTTGCAGTTGCTATCTCTGACTGGTAAGGACACACATATTTTTTAATTGTTTTATTATTTGTATTTATCTGTATTTTCTCAATGTCCAAGATAAATAAGAATTAATTTACAGTAAGAAAATAGTAATGTCATTAAACAACAAAAAGAACAACAAAGAAGTCAGTAAATGGCCTTCTAGGAAGAGACCAAGTGCTGGGGTTTGAAGGTCACTCCACAGGACATTTCAGAAGGGGTCAGACCCCATTTGGGAATGGATGCACGCTGCCAATGCTCACCTACAACAGGGATGATTTTATGTCACACAGTAGCTTTGCTGAAGGATCACTTCATTTTTCAAGGCAAATTACTTCAAAAAAAAAAAAAAGAACCTAAAACACCTATTTTAGCAGCAAATTTAACAAAATATATTTAGCAGTAAAGAGAAGCATGTATCTGTCTTGGTCTTCAAGGAAACAACCACTGCACACATTTTACGTTGAACTAAACATAAGCAAGTTGGAAATTTTCCAAAATGCCTCTCAAGATGATTGAAGACAACCGAAGGTGTCCAAAAACCACAATGACAACCACTGAGCTAAGAGTTTTGGGACATTACTTTAATGAAGAGATGAGAGCGCCATGAAGAGGACCTATCTCATCATACATCAAGTGGCTTTGGAACTGAGGTCAAACCAGAGGAAAGAAACTGGTGTCCACCTAAGTCCCAGCCCAGCAAGATGCCTCCCCAGGGGAGAGAATGGACCTTCTCTGGTGTCGCCGGCACCCAAGGCCCAGAGTAAAACAGCATGGTCACCCCAAGGTGTGCCCTGCTCCCAGCAAAAGCTGAAACATGACCCCATCTCTTAAAAGCAAGTAACACGGCCTCAAAAGCCAACCCACCCACCACCCACTTCCTTCTGCCAATAACTGGCTGGGCATCCCCAAGAGGATGGCCAGCCCCGCCAGGGATGGCGCAGCTTGTCCTGCACCTCCCACAGCCCGCAGACACATGCCACATGTCACACAAAACCCCAATGCTGACAGCAACAAAGATGTGGATCCCACAAGCAGCCAGGCCCTGGACAACCTTCCAATGGTAGGAAAAGAAAACAGACCCAGGCACAGGAATTCCACCCACCACCGCCTCTACAAACAGCAGAGCTCCCTTTGTGCCTTGGCCCACCCATCAGGGAGCCGGAGGGAGTGTTCAGACATGCACTGTTTTGGAGTGCTGCAGCCTGTTTTGAAGATGTGGATCAAGGAGAGGATGGCAGCAAATCTCTATGCTTAGCTCGGCCTTGTCTGTCACATGCCAAGCTCCCCAGTTCCCCATTCTGCCTCCCCAGCACATGTAAGAGGCACAGTATTCACCTCTTAGATTATATTAACAAGCTCCGTTACTAGAGTTGTCTCGGTAACTAACCAGGACCGTCCTGGCTGGCTCCACACGTTTGCACCCACAGCCTATCAGGACTTAGGTGAAAACAGTAAGCAAAATGCAATACAAAATAAATAAATGGAAATACAGCCCCAGAAAACTGAGTGCACTCCTGACAAAGAAAAGCTACACCAGATCTGGCTCAGCAGAGTGAAAAACCACGCACACAGCAAGGAAGACCGGCTTTAGCCACCCAGCTCCTAGGGGACCCCCAAGCCCTGCTTAGGTGCCTCGCTGCTCAGGTTCTGCCCAAGAAAAAAGGCCCAAAACTCAGCCCAAGACCTGCTTCCCTGAGCTCCTTTGCAAGGGCCCACAGCTTTCCGAGAAGGGGTTTCCAGATGGCGCCTGGCGGCAGCAGTGCCAAACTCCACAGCTTAAGTAAATGTTGCCGTCGCCCCGTCCTGCCAGGAAAAGGCAAGGGGGACCCACGGCTCTCCTCAGCTGCTGCGACGCTTGCTTTCTGGAGAGAACAGAGAGTCCCCACCACCTGCCCTGCACCCTGCTGGAGAGCCCCCTTTCCTCTGCGTTTGTGAGCCTCACTGCCCCTACTCTCCATGCCACACGGGTGGGGGATGAGCTGTCAGATGCCAACAGAGGAGAGGGAGGTGAGGAACCCAGAAGGGCAGCAAGCAGGCCCAAGGGTCGCAGATGGCAAAGGTTCCAGCCCAATCATCATGAATTTGGGACGTTTGCACAAATCCAATCTCCTGATCTCTGCAGGTGTTTCTCCACCCCTACCATCACCGCTCCAAAACAGACTGCCAGTTATGGGAGTTAAGGCTCACTTCTCTTCCGACCTCACATGCTCAGAGCACTGCCAAGTGCTCCCAGCATGGGTCTCCCTCCATTCTCTACCTCAACATCCCAAATATCCCAGAGGCTTCCCCCAGAATCCAGGGGAATCCTGAGGGCCAGTGAAACAGGAGGTTTATTGAAGCCTGTACTTGTCTCCACCCAGGAGACATGAGGGCTACCTCCCAAAACCTCCTCTAGAGGAGAGCAGACCCAGGCACTGGCTGAGGTGGAAAGCAAGAAAGACTCCTGCTTTACCCACTCAGGAGTGTGCGTCTCATAACAGGCTCAAGGCTTCACACCAATGAAGGAGTTCGAAGGCACAAGAGCCAGGTAGAGAAGGGATCCGGTGAACAGGAGGACCCCAAGGTGCTCCCCAGAGACTATCCCTGTTCTGTAGTAGAGGCTGCTGGCAGTGCTGACACATTGGGCCTCCATTCCCAGGTACCTGAGAAGGAATAGCAGGAGAGTGGGTGGGTGAAAGGTGGCTCCAGGCAGCTCATGACACATGCTCTGGACCAACAAGCAGAGGCCACGCTGTGGCCATTTGCAAAGCAACCTTCTAATTCCAAGGTGGCGGCCAACCTGAGCTCAAACCTCCCATTCCAACTAGCAGCAATCACGCACCTAATGCTTCATGCTCCTTTTTGAACACTTAATCCTTTGCCTCATTGTAACCTGTCCTTAGCTAATCTGTGTTTTTCTTATTACCATTAAATCTAGATTTAAATAAACGTTTGTTCCTCGTATTAACATGCACACAGAAGGAGCACACCACCATGGACACGCGGGGCTTCCTGAGTTCTCGGGCATCAACACAGCATCCCTAAGAGCACAGGAGGGGGACACGAAGGTGGGCAGAGTGAGGCGGGGCAGCTATAAACGGCAGGGCTCCAGTGACCCTGCGGGAGGATTCAACCCCATGGGCAGAAGACAGTGTCCTGGGAATCTGGGAATCTTTGGGAACGAAGAGGAAAGAGGCTTTGCTTCTGGGATCTCATGTCACACATCTTTTATATCACACTTCCTATTTGAAGACTTTTAGAGCCAGTATGATTTCTCTCTTTCTGAAATGCTAAGTGACAGCGCCATCAGGCAGCCCCGTGGAAGTGGGATTTACAGCTCCACGCAAATGGGTGAGAGAGGGAGCCGAGGCCCCAGAGTGGTACTGAGCATTCCCAGGCACAAGACGATCAAAGGGCACAGAGCGATCGGAAGTTTATAAAAAGGAGTTGCTATCAGGCGTCCGGCCCCCTCACAGGAGACAGGCGAGGTGGATCAGCATCTGAGGGCTCCTGTTCCCAGCTCCAGCACCATGCCAAGTGGGTGGACCACCTCCAGTCCCAGCAGAAAGGCAGGAGAGCAGAGGGAGCCCACTGGACCCCTGACCTCTGCCTCATCACACAGAAGTCTGGCCAGCCTACTACCCAGGCGGGGACAGCTCCCGGGAGGCAGGGCCCACCAGCATCTGCCTGGGCATGGCTTCGGCACACACAGCCGAGCCTCTGTAAATCTCCACAAACACGGCGGCCGCCTGCACACTCTTCCACGTCAGGACGGAAAAGCTGCATATGGCGCTCGGTTTTAACAGCTGAGCTTTAAAAAAGTGCAGCTTTTCATCTCACTGAACCAGCTCCCAAATTAAAGGGTGGGGGAGGGAGAGAGAGGAGGCAGGAAAAGAGAGAAGCTGGAGTGGGCAGGGGGAGCCTTCCACGCTAAATTTGATTTTATAAGGAATTTCAGACTAGTATCTGCTCCAAAGGTCCCTCTGGAAAATGAAATCATAGTCCTTGTTTGTCATCCCCAAGTTTACTAATTTCATCTTTAAAAAATAACTTTTTCTTTTTTCTGCTTTTAATAAAAATGAAGGAGTCTATCCACGAAGAAATTACTCACATGCCTTAGATTGGGTTAACAATTTTTAAGCAAATTTGTAAATGGGATTATTGTTTTCCAAAGTTCTGCTCAGCGAAGAAGAGATTAGTGGCCACAATGCCCAGGGGGCGTCCCCTGGTCCTTTTAATTCCCTGCCTGGAGGTGGAAGGTGCTGGGAGAGGAATGGGAGGGAGAAGCCTGATATAGGGCAGTTTTCCTGGAATCGCCTGGAAACTTTTACTTTCTGTTTCCTCTGCTGATAATGACTGTCTTCGCTCTGCAGCCAGCCCCCCTCTCCTCTCCCAGCCCCCTGTTGCTGCCTGCCATCCCTGAGCTCCAGTATAAAGTTTGGCTTTTGCAGCAGGAAGCAGCTGGGCCAAGCAACCAGCGAATGATAATGACCTCAGAAATCTGCTGTTCGCTCGGCAACAATAGGGTGCTCAGTCTACTGGAAAATTGTGTTCATCAGCTAACTCTGCTCAGTTACTAATTGACATTGCCAAATATTTTAAGAACAATTGGAATGCACAAGCAAAAAAAAAAAAAATTTGAAGATCTTAATCCTCAGACTTAAATTTTTTTTTCTTTTTCTTTTTTTCCCTTCTTTCGAGTGCCCAGATTTGTTTGCGTGGAGCAGGCAGTGGTTATCATGAATGGGGGCAGGGAGGAGGAGCCACATGAGAAAAAAAGGTGGAAAAGAAAGAAAATCTATCATATCACTATACACCCGATGTAAATGCAGGGGAGCCCTGGATAAAGGCCTTTGATGCTGTGGTCAATGGGCCAGCACAGGATGGAGACCCAGCATTTCAGGAATGTGGCTCAGGCAACAAAAGAAGAACCCACAAGGCTTCCAGCCCAGCTGATCAAATAATCCTTGTCCATCACAAAATATCATACCAGAAGTAGTAGGGGTTAACAATATTTTCATCTTTGCATCTCTTCCTGCCTGGCTTTCCATTGATCACGTAACTTAGCCGACTTTATTTAATGAACAGAGGGTCAATGCATTCAATTACCCCTTTCCCACCATCAACACTTCAATTAGCCCCTCTCCAAAATGATGGGGAATGCAGAAGGTAACTGCCCTGTTGGATATAATGAACAGTATCGTTTCTTAGTACATTAAGTTTTAATTATTCTGAGCGTGATTTCCAAAGCAAAATCTAAAGAAACAGAACTTTGGTTGTCTTCTGACTCAGGATAAGACTAGAATCAGAGCACAGCCTTAGACGAGATTTTAGGGAAAGATACAGAGATTAATGTCGTCAGAGAGTTTGTACCCGAGCCAGAAACGAGGGAGCATCAAAACGCCCGCCCTGCTTTCTAAATGTCATATAAGAGTAAAATTTAAAAAATTTTTAAGCCACAGCTTTCCCTTTGCATTGTACACGGAAGCAGAAATGACATCTACTACGGTGTGAAATTAGTGGTAAGACAGATCAACAACAACAACAAACAAAACAAAGGGGAAAGATGGGGAAGTGATCTGTGTGACTAGTTTGGTCCATTTTCTGTTAGAAAATATGACCTCTCAATTTGTCAAAGGTCCTAGTTTTTGCAGTTGATCTTAAGCTTGGTTCTCAGCAGTTTGGAGAGCCAAAGAACAAACACATTTTCTGGTTCACTGGAATCATTTTCACATGTTCACTGATTCAAACATTCTTTTGCTCACATAACAAACAGCTGCATCCCACATTAGCCTAGCCAGTGACAGTCGCCCATCTCGGCAATAACTGTTTGATTGCAAACTTGACCCCTTCTTCGTCTCGGTCTGAGCAAGACGTTTTTAAACAGCCACTCCGTTCCAATCCTCCTTTGCAAAGAATTACATCTGATAACAAAGGACGTCTCTGCCACTCATTGTAAGCCTTCTTCTGGAGATCTGTTCTAAGAGGCTCTCTGTAAAAAGGTTTTTTATGATGAATTCAGAACTACTATCATGTTAAGAGCAGCGATTTATAAAGAAGAATTCATTGGTTAAGATCTGAAAAAATAGTTTCTCAGGCCCTACTGACCCAGTTTTCAACAAAAAAAAGAATCAAGTGATGCAAATTAAGTTTTGCGACATTGTTATGCAGTCTGAGAAATTTGTAAAACCGTGTTTTTGCAGTTATTTCTTAATAGAAGCCTTAATAAGTACTTCTTTCTTTACTTAAGGGCTTAAAGATTTTTTTCTCCCCTTCACCTTGCAGGTTTCTCTCTAACAGGTAATAATAAAATACCTATTGTGTCAAGATTTTTATTTAAATGCTTATTTTAATCGCACTTTATACAAATCAGACTTGTTAGAAATAAGAGGGAAGACTAACCCGATTTGGTTAAGGGTCCTAATCCCAGGAAAACTTGAATGGCCCAGGCGTGCGACTCATTTAGGCTGCATACTGGTATGCCATCAATTTTCCTATTTAGTCAGAAAATTATGAAAGGGTCTAATTTGAATATGAAGAAAACAAAGAAGTCAACCAGAAATGAAAGAATCAGTATTCACAATTGTACGATACTTCAATGAGGGAAATAAAAGTGAGAAGATAACCACAACTCAAGTATAATTCTCCTTTGAGTCCCAAGCCCGGTTGGTTCTTTTAGGCAAAATGGACTTCTTTCAACAGAGTATTTAGAGATTTGGAAACAACAGAGATAGGAATAGCATGAGGCTATCACTTGGCCAGAAGGTGAGAAAAACACGGTAAACACGTCATTAATAGAGCCGAACATTTGGTGTCGGAATATTCTGCTGAGACCTTTTCATTTCAGCGGGGCTGGGAGACGGATGGAAATCTGTCAGTGTTAACTCCACGTCACTCCAAAAAGTTAGGAAAGCCAGTTTGTGCTCTGCTTTCTGCCCCAGAAAGGTCCCCAATCCAAAAACCGCGAGATGACACTCCCCAGGAGAGGGACCTCCTCACAGGCAGCCGGAAGTAATCCGTCCTGACAATGGGACGCCTGGCCCTTTGCTGCCTTCCTGCACAAAGATCCGCCTCAGAGCGCTCGCCATCAGGCAGTGACACTGGAGAACCCTTGCCTTGCAAGTTCTGGGCGGCGGTCACTCCAGGCAACGTGGCCTAGCCCTCCGTGGTGCTGCAGTCTCTTCAGACGCTTCCAGAGTGTCTCAGCAGAAGTGAACTGCAAACGAGGCTAGGACTCCAGGAGCAGACAGTGTGTTTCATGGGTGTTTAAGCAGCGGTATTAAGTGCTATCGGAATCTCTGGAATGTGCAGTGCAGATTTACGTGTCTCAACAATTCTTTACTGGTTCGTAATAAGCCAGTGGACTCACATTTTATTTTAATACTAATTTTGTCCTAGAAGAAGGGAATACTGATGCATGACAAGAACAACACAACTAAGCTGGCATCTACTTAATAAGTGTAGCAGTGAATTGCCTCCAATACTGAAATATTTATCAAAACTGAGAAGGGGAAAAAAAGAAAAGAGGAAAAAAAAACTTAAAAAATGACCCTCACCAGGGTGTTGCCACATCTTTAACAGTGGGCAATGCAGTGCCTTGAGGTGCCTCAAACTGTCTTTCATTTTCTAGACTTAATGGCTGATTGCAGAAATCAATGTTGCCATTAGTAACAGGGTATTTGTTATGGCATGATTTCCTCTGTTGTTAGGCTGCAGAATGATTACAGTATTAGCGAGATGCTTTCTTTATAAAGGGCTAGAGATATAACTTTCAATTTACTATCCATTAGTAAGGGGCTTTGGAAATATGGATGAAGGCAACAAGCTTACCTCCTGTTAGGTAGTGATTTTAATTTAGCTGTCTTAGGATAGTGGGATTTTTTATTTTCTTTTTTTTTCCCCCCTCAAACTGGGCCAGGAAGCTTCAGCATTTCACAGACATTTTGATGACAGATTTTCTGCTTTGCTATTTTAGACCCCAAAGCTGTATTGCCTGTGTAACACAGTACAATTTAAGACATGAAGTCACGCATCTGTGTTTCAAACCTCTGTGCTTTTCCAAACCATCAGAGAATGGTGTGGTTCTTCAGGTTATAGACACCTGACAGGTGACCCAAGCTGTACTTTTGGAAGGGGACTGGAGACAGGTTAGGTCTAAGAAGAGATACTGAAAGGCCCAAATGAGACAATTATAGGCATACACTTGGGATAGATCACGAAGGTCTGAACTTATACAATCACATCCATGGATGCATGGAGCCAAACGGCAGGTACTAGGTTCCTAAGGTGATGGCGGACCAGGGTCAGGGGATGAAATGGGGCCAGGCAATCTTAGGGGCAAGGTAGGCTATGCCCGCTGGCAAACATACCAACTGGCCACCTCTCCACCACATGGGAGAAGGATTAACTTACTTTCCTGGTGGCCAGGACTCCAGGGAAGGTCACAGAGTTGAAATGACAGCCTTCTCTTAAGGCAGGGCCGACAGGCAAGGTCCACGCCACAGTGACCTCAGAGCTGACCCTGAAGGGCAGCAAGGCCCCTTCCCGCTGAGGCCAGCACAGAATCAGGCCCCAGGGTAGCGAGAGCCCTGGCTCCAGCCACTGTTCCCCATCTCCCCCAACAACCTACCTGAGGAGGATGGCGAGGAGGGATGCGGGCTGTCCTCCTGGGCGCTCCCGGTCTGCGAGAGCCCGCCTCCGACCCCGCTCTCCTCGGTGACGTTGGAGGAGCCAGGCGTGGTGGAGCGGCTCACCGACTGGGACTCCTGGTCGCTGCCCGAGCCACGCCGCTCGTCGGGGCCCCCGTGCAGCCCGTCCTCGTCACCCTTGCGGTCCCTCTTGTGGACACGGGAGTGCACGACCACCTGGTGGTAGGTGCGAAACACTCGGCCGCAGTCCGGGCACTCGGTGGGCTTCTCCTTCAGGCTCCCAGGACCCTGCAGGTTATATTCGAGAGCCTGGTTGAGCCCGTGTGACAAAAAATCCCGACTGCCTTCTAAAGGGTCGAGCTTATTTGGCAGGTCTCTCTGATTGCCCACTTTAGTGCTGTGAACCAAATCAGCAGGCATTTTCTGCTTGGAGCCATCTGCTCCCACTAACACGTACTCCCGCTTCTCCTTATCAAACAGAACTCCAGCGTTTGCCAAAGTGTCTTCGTGGTTGCGCTGTAGCTGGTGCTCTTTAGACAAGAAGCCGTGTTCCATGGCCATGCCCCTGGCCATGAGCTGCCAAGCCTGGTAGCTGTTCACAGGGTCCATCTCAGCAGCCTTGGCCGCTGCCTGCAACCGCTCAATGCAGCTGGATTTCAGTGGGGGCACCAGGTTGAGGCATCCCAGGAGGGAGTGCTTGTCGCCCTCGGGGACACCGTGGGCCATGCTGGAGACAGGGGTCAGCAGCTTCCCCACCACCTCCTTCTCCTTCAGGGGCAGCTCGCCTTTTCCGTAGAGCTGGCTGGGCTCGCTCAGGCTGGCTTTGTCTGCGGCCATGAAGCCGCTCTGCAGGCAGGAGAGATACCTGGAGTACAGGTTGGCATGGGCCTCTTGGGACATGCCGCCCATGGGCACAGGCACCTCGGGGTCACTGGGGGACTTGTTCTTCACGGACAGCTTGTTGAGGTGGACCTTCATGTGGTTCTTCAGGAACCAGGGCTCCTTGAAGCGCCGGCCGCAGATCTGGCAGCAGTGCTCGAAGGAGTCTTTGTGCTTCCGCATGTGGCCCTTCAGGAACCACGCCTGGCTGAACACCTGCCCGCAGACCTCGCAGCGGAACTCACTGGCCGACTGCTCCCCGCCGCCGCTGGGGCCCTGGCCCTGGGCCGACTCGGCCGTGATGTGGGCCTTCTCCACGTGGCTTATGAGCTCCTCCTCCTGCGAGGCGGCGAAGTCGCACAGCGTGCACTTGTAGGGCTTGTGCAAGATGCGGATGTGGCGGTCTAGCTCCTCCCGCTTCTTGAACTTGCCCTTGCAGAAGGTGCAGCGGAAGCCAGCGGCGGGAGCCACCGTGTCCTCCTGCACGCTGGCCGGCTTGGGCGAGGGCACCGGGTTGGCCACGTCGGGCGCGCTGTGGTTGGTGGGCAGGGCCAGATTGCAGGCGGCCAGCGGGGCCTGCTGGGCATGCGCCAGGGGCTTCAGGTCGGGCCGCGGCTGCAGCAGGCTGCTCTTCATCTGCTTGTCCCGCAAGATGGCCCTCTCCTCCAGCTCGTGCAGCAGGCGGTTCTCCTCACGCACCCGCCCGCGCCCCTTCCCCAGGTTGCCCAGCTTGTGGGTCCGCAGGTGGATCTTGAGGTTCCCTTTCTGCGCCGCCCGGTGGTCGCAGTACGGGCACTTGAAGGGCTTCTCGCCGGTGTGAGTGCGCATGTGCAGGGAGAGGATGCTGTTGAAGCGGAAGCGCTTGCCGCACAGCGGGCACGGGTACTTCCGGTTTTTGCGGGCGTCGTCCTCAATGTCGCTCATCTGGGACATGATGCCCAGGTTCTGACCATTGAGGAACTGCTGCAGATCCACTCGCCCGTTGAGGCTAGTGTCCACATCCCGGCCCAGCTGGTTTGCCAGGAGCGCCATCTGACTGCCCATGGGCTGGCCACTCATGGGCACGTGGGCCTTCTCATCGAGAGGCGCGGGGGTCTTCTCCTCGGGGTTGGGCCGCGGATGTAGCTCGGGGAAAGCATGGCTGAGCTGGGAGGTGATCTGGTGCAACTTCTGACTCATGGCATACTGGCCGTTGAGGACGGGGCCGCTCAGATGGGGCTCTGCTTCCGGAGCCGCCGAGGACACTCCAAGGCACAGACTGGCTTCTTCCATCCCTGAAAATAAAGAAAGAGTTCAGATCTGTGCCAGGTACCGTGGCACAGTGAATCAACAGCATCAGCTGGTGGGGAATTTGCATTGCAAGCCTTACCTACCCATAATAATGCTAAGGAATTATAGTCAAAAACAATAATAAAAAAATGAATTATTAAATGCCAATTATGCAATATGGCATTGCTCCTCCAATTTGTTTTGGCGATAGATCGTCTTCCTTGTATTTTCTATTTACAGACTGCAATTATTCATTCACATTTAAATTATTAATGTTTTACCACTTTCAACACCTAATAACAAATCAGGGGTCTACGTGTTAAACTTTTCCTTCTTGCCCCCCTTTAGAACCCACACCTGTTGGTTCAGTTCAGAGTCTGTCACTGAGCAGGATGGCTTTAACTGAAAGACCAAACTGACTCACTTGGAACTTTTGTTTCTGGTTACTATATTCAATACATTTGCCAGTCAGAAATGAAAGAGATTATTTTATGATTTGGCAAAAAAAAAAAAAAATCCAACCCAATGGCACGATATTTACTGGTACATAATAAAACAAGATAATGTTTTGGGAAAAAATAAAGTAAAGGACAGGCTTTAGAACAATAAAAGGGATTTTGCTTTAGTCAACAAAAAGTGCAGTAATATCTCATTAAGCTGATTAGTATGCTGCTTAGAAACAGTACTAGGTGCTGTAACACATGATTATAATCATAAAAATCCTTCAGTGTTTGCAAGGAAGCATTAACGAGGTATATTAAATTTTAAGGAGACTGCGAGTAGCGGCTTTGCAAACCTTAGAGATTAAGATTTAACCCTTCTGTTACGAAACACTGTTATTTTGTTATTTGGTAACCGTGCCCATCAAAAGAAGTATAAATTATCTCGTGATGGAATCATAGTGGACTGTTGAGACTGCTCGAATTTGGGTAGGGGGTAAAGACTTAGACAGCAGAGTAGGCTTACCCCGTCCTTCAACTGGCATGATATCTGCAGCAGGGACTTTGATTGGGCTTAAAGAGATCTTTTATAGAACTGGATAAAAACCAATTAAAATCCAGGGACGATGCCATAGGAAGTCTCAACCAAGTTTGAGTGTTTTTAATAACTTTCCCAATATACAGTAATGAGTACAAATTGTACCTGCAGTATGTGTTTTGCAGAAAATTAGAACTCAAAGCTGTTTGTTAAACACTAACACTCAAAGCAGGTCTGCATAATTGTCTTTAATAGTCCTCTCTGCCCCTCTCCAGCCTATGCGGAATCGCTAAAGCCAGATCGTTCTGGGATGGGGCAGAAGGAATAGTCCCCTCTGCATCAGAGCATGTGGGGAGCTCAAATTTGAAAGGCAATGAATCCATGCCTGGGGTCCTTCTATTTCCAGATCTGTCTTCCACTTGAAGGAGTCCAAATTCGTTTCCTGCCACTGAAACAATTATTGCACATCCATCCCCTTTGTATCCCAATGTTTAGATGTGTTGGCCAGCCAGGTGGTCCAGGAGTATGGCTTAACCCCAGCCAGGACTGATTCCTAGGCCAAGCAGTTCCCCATGGGTACATGTGGGGACAGAGCTCAACTGTGGAGGAAGCACATTCAATCCTGGTGGGGTCGGCTGCCTACTGGGCTTCCTGCCAGGCAGACTGTGTGTGGATGGAGGTTCTCCAATGGGACCTGACTTCCTTGGCAAGAGGACAGAGGCTGTGAGTCTGTCTTGCAAGAGAGGAGAAGAAAAAGACATGATGTTTATTTCCAGGAGGGAGAGAAACTGCAACCATGGTGCAGGGCTAACTATCCATGAACAACTACACACACTCACACACACAGACAAGCATGTGGTCACTTGGGGTAAAAGAATGCTTTCAATTTGTCTCTGGTGGCAGTCTGTACTCAAAAAATAAAATAAAAAGAAGAAAGGAAGGAAGAAAGAAAGAAAAAAGCTCATTTTGGAGCCTGGTCAGAAAGGAGTAATTTCTCATGGAGATTCTTGCTTTCATTCAGTAGACTTGCTGAGTTTCCACCATGTGCCAGGCCCTGTTCTTGGCACTGAAGATGCACTAGTGCATAAGACCAGCCAGCCCCAGCACTCGTGGTACCCGCTGACCGGCAAGGAGGTGCAGGCCCGGTGTGAGAAGTTGCTGGAGCGGGACTGGGGCCGAGAAGGGCCCTGTCTAGAGCCGCTTCACCACCTTCCAGCTCCCTCCAGCTGCTCTGGCTCCTCTCCTGAGCAAACACGGATCATAACCCCAAAGCCCCTTGGGAGTGCTCAGAATTCCACCCAACAGCTCTGGGGAAGTTTGGAAAGTCCAAAGCCAACACCGGATGGCCCACTGCCAAAGGCTGCCCAGTTGGCCTGCTCAGAAGACATGAATCCAGGAAGACGGGCTATTTTCAGGTTACTGCTGCTGAGCTAACGCCAGTTAGCAGGAGGGAGAGGAGGCTGAATGTGCAATACAGCAAGACTGCACATCAGGTCGGATGAGCAGCATCAAGGTGAAGACCACACCCCCCACCCCCAGTCATGCTGTACGCGTAACAGCTCAACTTGCCAAATAATGCACTTGAGGAGTTTTCAAGTTAGGTTTGAATATGGAATTCTTTTATTATGCTCAAATTTTTTCCCCCACGGTCAACAAAGCTTTTTATAAACACTCTTTAAGCAACCAGTCTTCAGGTGCCATTGTTGACCACAGAATATTGGGAATATGCTGAGGCACCGGTGGCTCGTGCAGGTCTCAACTACACATCCCCTTCTCACAAAAGCCCTCCATGTCCACCTCATCACGGAAAACTTAAGCCCCAAAGCCTCTCTCTACCCCATGATCTTACTTTCTTCTTCAGGGCACTTATCACAGGAGGGAGTGCAGTTTTCTTATTGACCCTCTTGTAGATGTGCAGGCAGGATCATGTCTTCCTTGGTCACAAATAAAGCCTCAGGGCCTAGAGCAGAGTTGGATCATTGTAAGCTCAGATGGTTATAACTCAACGGATGAATGATTGAACAGACCCTATAAACACAGCCCATAAACGAAGGCCAGCCTGTAATAGAAACACTTCCAGTCCAAGTTCATGGAAATCAAATTCAGCTCTTGCACAAGTCCTTGAACATTCAACAGTCTGAATCTGTCCGAGTC
Organism: Antilocapra americana; assembly: GCA_007570785.1. Lineage (NCBI taxonomy): Eukaryota > Metazoa > Chordata > Mammalia > Artiodactyla > Antilocapridae > Antilocapra > Antilocapra americana. The sequence continues at coordinate 1,278,918 of ML664203.1, forward strand.
AGAAGGGTCTTGGGTTTCCACCCAGAATCTGGTGGTCCAGAAGCAGCCAAAGGAGAACCATGCCCCTGCTCCAGCACTTTCACTATAAGTACTCATGGTGGCCATCTGGGCTTGGATCACCTCTGATGGCCCAGCTGCTGGCACTAGGAGACAGAGAGCAATGAAGTCCTTCAGAACTTGATCATCCATCCTGGGATCCATGGGAGAACCCAGAATTTCAGCAGAGCTGGAGGAGATGCTCTGAGGATTATGTCCCTCTGCCCCTCTAATGAGCCCCAGCAAAGACTGTGCTGAGCCCCACAGGGAGGCAGGGTCCCAAACCCAGACATCATCTCAGAATGCTCTGTGAGACCTGACACCCTGTGATTCCAGGAGCAGGTGCAGGCGCAGCCAGGGGTCAGTCACAACCAATGCCAGCTGATAGACTCAGAGCAAGAAAGGGGAGTGTGAGTTCTTGGAAAGAGCAAGGGGTAATTGGTGTGCTGTCCCTGGGCCAAAGCAGCCGAGGCAGGACGAGCTGGCCCCAGGCCCAGCCTGAGACTCACAAAACCTGGGTCAGCCCCAATTTCTCCAGCCTTGACACTTCACCCATCAGGAATTCATTTACCCCTTATCTCACTCATTCAGTAAATGCTTGCCCAGGGCCTTTATGTAACTGCCCTCAAGGGCTTCTGGGTCAAAGGGGCGAGTACAGGCAAAGCCACCAGTAAGAGGGAAGCAATGAAAAGGCCCCAGACAGACTGAATTCAAAGTTTAGAGAAAGGAGTAACCATTGCAATTGAGGTATATAGGGGTGTGTGTGTGTGCACGTGAGTGTGTGTGTACAGGAATACGACTGTGTTAGGGGAGGGGCAGCAAGTCCCTAAATGAATTTCCTCTAGCAAGAAATATAAGAAATCCCTGGGAAACTAAGGGATCACTTATTCTACTGATAAAGGGTTGGATCCAACACAGCCTTAAGAGCTCAGGAGCTGGGAGGTGGGGCTGCCTCCAGGAGCTCGGGTTCTGGCAGAAGGTGGCATTTCTCCTTTCCCCCAGCCCTCAGGGAGCAAGCACAGAGAGAAGGCCTTCCCTTTGGGACCACAATGCTTCCTCGCAGAACTGCAGTGAACATGTGTCAGTGTCCCTGGCAGACATTCCCCTGTCCTGACAAAGGGGGCAGACACACACATCCACAGACGACACTGCCCCACATGGTCACTAATAACCTGGGAGCACTTTAGCCTAAGTACCAACCCATCTTTCACTCCCCAGCCCTGGCTCTAGAGCCGTCACCCTGTGTTCCAACCGTTGAGGGACCCTCACTATGAAGCCAGGAGCCAGTACAGGGCTGACCCTGGGCTGAAGGCAACTGGGCAGCTGGGACCTTCTAAGGAACCTCTACAATAACCCATCTAACCGTCTCACCTCGGTAGGAAAACCCTTAGCATAATTAAAAAGCCGTAAACAAACTACTAAACATGGAGGACAGCTCACCCAGCCATCAGCTCGTGGCCCAACCCAAAGCATAGCAGGAAGATCAATAAACCCTGGATGACTAATGGAAGGAACCAACGGTACGGGATTTACTGAACTGTGGACAGGCAGCCAGATGAGGCTGGGAAGGGGATGCTGTGAAAATCAGGTATGCCAGCCCTCCAACATGGAAACACTGCACATCCCACCCTAGTCCTGACCTATCCTGAGCCCAGGGTCACGGTGGGGCATGGGGGCACTCAACCCTACTGCCATATCGAGGAAGACCCAGGCCCGGGCCTGAGTCCTGGCCACCGTGGCGTTCCTCACCTGGAAGTGCCAGACCCACCTCTGAACACAGGCAGGGGCAGCTGAGAGCTTCTGAAGGCTAGAGGGTATCTCCTTGAGCTCTGCAATTTCATGATGAGGGTATTCTCAGCATATGAAACCCACCACTGGATGCACAGATTATCAAAATGCATTCTGTCTCCTCACCCCCATCATTGCAGGTACCGTGAGCCATTCAGCTGCCTTTGATGGTGCTAATAGTTATTTTGATTTTGCATTTCTGCCTTCAAGACTATTTCCTGTGATATCAATGACAAAAGTTTTCACTTAACTCTTCCACTAGAAAACCTAATTGTATCTTTCACTCAGAATGAAATTTGAAACTATCAGGACACCAGAAATGCCAGCTGCTAGGAGTCTAAATAAATTTTACACAAAAACACAGTTTCATTTTGCTAGCACAGAAAAGAAAAAAAAAAAGTAATCTTATGAATAGCCCAAAAAATATAGATCTTGCCAGTAAGTTGCATGAAGGAGTTTTATCCTTATACCATGAAAAAGAATAGCTGGGAAATAAAATGACTTTCAAAATAACCATTTCAACTGGATTTTTAAAAATCAAATATTGTTGTCTAGCCAAGCACAACTAAATATTCCCTTTTCTATCAATGAGATAAAGGCACTCAGAAACCTTGCAGGAGACCAACACCCCAGTGGCTGGGCAAAGGGTGGGGTGCCTGGGTTCACAACAAGGGTTGCCAATACCATTGTGGGTTTTACCCCCAAATCATGCCACAGTAGGCAGTTCTGGCAGTAGGTGGACCTGTTTCCTGGGGGGGCACAAATGACCCTTGGCCGTTCCCCACAATGCACCTTGCTTTCTTAACACTTGAGATAAGCAGTAATTAAGACAACTTCACCTAGAATACAATAGCTTCTTATTAAATACCATTTTTCCAATTGTTGTAGCTCAAACTGTTTAACCAAGGTTGTTATAAGCATAATACACTCCTGTTCTGAAATACAGAACACCAGACTACTGAACCTTTTCAGGGTCATTAAACAGCTGTAAACATTATTACAAAAATAAACCAGAGATTTCATGCTTACATTTTGGCCTAGAGCTTGCGATGCTGAGCAAGTACATTTTTTCATCTCTTACAATCAACGCTGGTGACATTTGGGCATCCAAACAAATTACATCACAAACATTACTGAGGTGGGCAGGATACTGAGTGGTTTATTTGCCAGCTGATTAATAGATTAACAGGAGGGCAGCGTGGGTGACCTGTTCTGTTTTGACTGATGTGTCGACAATGCGATGAGACAGGGCCAGAAACAGTTAAATCCTTGCTGACTTTATTAATGAAAATATGATGTTCAAATGGAGCTGCAGAGTTTGGCGACTGTGTAACCAGGAGAGTCACGTTGGAGAGCAGGGTCAGACTCCCCAACCTTCCCTGCTGGGTGGAATGTTGGCCACAGTATCAGGGTGGTCTCTGCCTGTAAAGGGGAGCAGGACTCAGCTGAGCCAAGTGGTCCCGACAGAAGCCCAGGCAGTTTCAGCATTGGTAGGACAAGAGTCGAAGGACTTAGAAGAATAAGGAAAAAGTAACCTCTCTTGGAAGACTTGGAATGATTTCAAAATTCTCAAAGGCCAAGAGGTCTCTCCAGCATGTTGGCTTTTGGATAGGTTGAAACTAGCCCAGAACTGAAGACAGATAACGAGCACATCTGATGGGAAAGGAAAACATCCACCAAGAGCTCTCCTGGTCCTCTTCTCTGGTAGAGCAGACTTCTGTTAGTAGTTCCTGGCTCACTATCTGCCCACCCCACACAAAGTCAGGCAAACAGGGGATGGAATTAACCTTATGTGGGGTAGCTGTTAAGACTGTGGACTTGTCAGGCAGCAAGAGCTCTCAAAGAAAAGAGCAATAATTGTCATCATCACCATCTTCACTGAAGCCACCACTCATCATCACCACTTACATCAGCCACAGAACCGAATCCGTATCTTCTTCTTCATACTCATCACCGTTCTCCTCTTCATGGCAGCATCATGCATCAGCGCCAGCACAGTACTAGGTACTTCATCAGCACCAGCACAGTGCTAGGTACTTCACAACCTTTATCTCATTTAGCTTTACAGAACCTAGGATGGTAGGTACCACACTAGTCCAATACAAAAAATGAGGAAACTGAGGCTCAGGATATGTAAGCCTCAAAAGGTCATACAGCTGGGAAGCCTGACTCCAGAGCCCAAGCAGGACATGCTGGAGGGAAGGCTGCTCCGTTAATGTCCATACCGTGTTCAGTCTTGCTAGGCTGGATGCTGACAGAGGCCAGCGCCTTCCTTTGTGAAACATGTGGAAACAAAGGAAGCCTCAGCTCACGGGAAAGCTCAAAAGAAGCCAAGGAACCAGAGCCCTCACAGCCATGTGTCCCCAAAGTGGAAACAGGCAGTATATTCCAAAGAAAACACCCTTAGGGGCTGGCAGGAGGGCACTATGGGGCTAGAAATGTCCAGTCTGTCAATCGCTGGTTGGGGGAGGGTCACACAACCATTTCTTTATATTATCTTGTTTTCTTAGGATCCCTAAGAGTGGATACATTAGTCCACCTGCTTCTGCCCTGTGTCAGGTGGGTTATTCCCCCAACTAGACTGGAGTGAGAAGAGAGAAAGCACTGGAAAGACCCCTAACATACATCTAGTTGTCAGCTCTTCCACTGACATCTGTTTGACCTTGGGCACCTGCCCGAGCCTCAGTTTCTTTGTCTCTAAAATGGACTGGTATTAACTGTCCCACACACTTCACAGGACTTTGAGAAGGCAAATGGATTTACAGGAGAGAGAAAGTGGCATCTAAATGACAGAGGACTGTGCCCTGTGTAACCTTTCTCAGGAGCTGATCACAGCAGCCTTCGAGATCCAGAAAGGACCTTCATCTGGGAGTAGAGTAAACGCTGAGAGCTGAAGGACGTAACCAAGGCACAGGCAAAGCACATAAAAGTGGTTAATAAAGACTCACTCATTGCCAATTTTCTTGGTGCATCTGTAAATTGGGCCTCACATCACTCAATAACACTTCTTAATGCCTACATAGAGATATACAACAAGACCAGACCTTGCCTTTGAAGCTAACTCATGGACGGGAAACAAATGAACAGAGACCACAGAGCAGGGTCCAGGGCTGAAACAAGGACTCGACAGCATGCTGTGAGGCTGGGAGAGGTGGAAAAGGGATGCAGCGGGGAGAAGGGATGAAAGATTAGTGAGGAGAACACCCAGGAAGAGCCTGGAATAAGCAGAGAAGAGGAAGGAGGGTGTGTGGGACAGAAGGGTCAGTGTGTGCAACTTGGGGCCTCAGCATAGAATGTTCTTGAGAAAGACAGGGAGGGTGTGGCCAAGCGCAGACTTCAGTGTCAATCTATGGAGCATGGAGTTTATATCTGGGGCAAAACAGGAGTTCAGAAAGCCCCCACTGATGTCATCACATAACACAACATGCCTCACAGCACTGCTGTGACACACGAGCAGTTTTCTACCAAATGTGGATCAGAGGAGATAAATATTCTTCAAAATCTATTATTTTTGAGAAAAATAGAAGGTGAAAATAAACTCCTGGACCACAAACCAAACACGTAAGGGCTGAAGTTCTCACCATGGTGAGGGTTACCCCTGCATGAGACAGAAAAAGATACTTAGAGTTTGGAAGAAGGCATTGGTCGCCCCTCTTCCTCTTTGTAACAGCAAAACAAGTGGAAGAAGGACCACTCCAAGCCTCTCCAAGGGTGGTAGCCCAAATCTACCTTCTTGATGTTGCCTCCTCCAAGAAGCCTTCCTGGATTTGCCCCAGGCTGGAGGTGATCACTCAACCCCCATAGCTCCCATGCTATTTCTCTTTCTCTGATGGTGCCATACTGCACGGTTATCAGAGGTCACAATTTTGCTATGAGGCTTTCTGAGAGTAAGTTTTATCAGCCCCACCTGTAGCTCCTGGAGGACCCAGTCCTACTCAGATCTTTCTTCTAGCTTCTGATGATCACAGTGCAGGAGAGGAAGATGACCTAGAGTATCACAAAAATGGACAGTATGTTGTGAGCCACAGCCCAGGCCTCTCCCACTAGGATCTCAGCCATCAAGTGGTGTTTTCATTCCTCCCAGATGGGATGATTTGGGAAGGAAATGATACCCCAATTTGCTGTAATTGATTTATCTGAACTGTGTCCACCCCATCAGGGAAAGCAACTAAAACTATATATATAAGCTTTTAGTGACTGCCCTAACTTTGAAATATCACAAAACTGAGAAAGATACCAGCAGTTGTCATGAAGTATATTGATTATTTCTCTCTCACTGGCTTTCTCTTTTCCTTTTTAAACAGACTTCATCATGACAGGAAGTTAGATATTTAATCCCCTACCAACCTACCTTGGCTTCCTGCTCAGCCTCAGCACAGAGCTGCTGCCCTAGAACAATTAGGGGACTGGGACCCACAGGACGCCCCACAGAGGGCAGGGTGCTCAGCTACACCTCATCACCCTTTCACCCCTGATTAAAGTCGTGTAAGTCTGAGCCCTTCTGGACTATGATATCGTGTCGAACAGTTTATTTTCGTTTCACAGAAGCCTCAGATTTGATTCAGTGCAAAACTAAATATAATGTAGAATGCACATATGCAAGAGTGATCAAAGAGGGCCTGACTGTGAAATATTCACAGAAGCCAGCCCAGGGAGATTCATTCACAGGGGCTCCTGTCGAAGACATAAGCTCAGATACACATCATCTCCTAAGCACACACAATCCTTATTGAGCCAAAATCCAGGCGTACCAGTGGGGCCTCTGCTGTCTGCAACTACTGAGCTCAGACCAGCAGACGGGGCCCAACCAAGGCCAAGCCAGGACCTCACTCCTTTGTGGCCCTTAGGATCCCCAGTTCAACATCTCCAGCTCCTGTACAGGTCACCAGGCTGCCTGGCCTGCTTCTGCTGAGCCAGACTCCTGGGAGAGGAGGGAAGGCTGGACCAGGCTCTTATCCCAACAATGGGTGTCAGCGTCACGCGCAGATGGACTCTGGGGAAGAGGATGAATTTCCAGCAGTTCACACGTGCTTGAGGAGGGAGCGTGTGTGTATGCATGCTAAGCCACTCATTGTGTCCGACCTTGTGTGACCCCATGGACTGTAGCTCACCAGGATTCTCCAGGCCAGAGTACTGGAGTGGGTTGCCATACTCTCCTCCAAGGGATCTTCCCAACCCAGGGATCGAACCCGTGTCTTTTCTGTCTCCTGCACTGGCAGGCAGATTCTTTACCGATAGCGCCACCCAGGAGGGAGCACCCTCTGCCAACTCTTGTTCAAACCTGTCAGAAATGGGAGAAAGGACTCCCTTTTCTGAGCGAGTAGATGAGAAGCCTTTCTGCCCTTATGTTCATCTCAGTCCCTCTGTCTGGCACACTCTCCCTGCCATGTCCACTTGTTCCCTGTGCCCTCTCCTCTGTGGGTAAATTAAATGCCACCTCACCCAGGAGGCCATCCTCAATGCCCCAGACCCAGGGTGGAATCCGGGTGTCTGTCTCCACAGGGCTCCTCCTGGCTGACTCTTTCCCCCTTTACAGTGGCTTTCACACTGGATTGGCTCTGTACACTTGACCAGAAGCCCCCTGAGGACAAGGACCATGACCATCGGCTTCACTGGGGCACCTCCAGCACTGGCACAGAGCCAGGCACAGAGGATGCACTCAATAAATATCTGCCAAAAGTATAAATGATTGAATTAGGGAATGAATGAATGAATGAAAAGACCAAGCAACAAATGCTGCAGGCCTGGCACGCAGCATTTCTTGTGGAGGAGAGAAAGGGACCGAGGGGAGAAAGACAGCCCACAAGCCACTCCTGGGTCACTAGGGCCAGCCATGCTCTCTGCTCCTCAGGGTGCAAGCCAGGTAAGAAGTTTTTTCCATGGATAGAGCCTTATGTCAAATGTCACTGTTCACGCAGCCACCTCCAACCCCAGCCTTCACACCTTCTGTGAAGAGCTAATGCCACTCTGTCTCATGTTGGATTATCTGGGTCCCTGTCTCACCCCTGCCAGCCTGTCTAAGATCTCCAGCGACCAATATCTGACCCGAACAGAAGGCTTTGCACATAATATGTAGCTACAGATTCTAGCTGAAATGGACTCCAAACCCCTCAACCTGCTCTTTATAAACCCACATTGCTTCTGACTGCTCTGTCTCCTTCAGTCTACCTGCTTACCCAGACATCCACCCATCCATTCATTCATTCAGCATTTTCTGACGACCCACCATGAGCCAGGTACTGTGCCAGGCTCTGTAGAGAAAAGACTCAGACTGCTCCCCAGCAAGAGGGCACAGGGACCCCAAACATCAGCCACAGAGACTGATAACATCTGAGTACTGTTCACTCACAAAAGGATCAGGAGACCCAGAGGCTTTGGGGGGCAATGACCACATCTCCTTCGGAGCGGGTCTGTTGTCAGGAGGACACCACCACTCCCCTTGCCCCTACTCTGAACCTCTGTTGACACTTCCCTCCCAGCCCCCAGGAACCCGTCACCCCCCAGGTAGGAGTGAGGGAGCCACTAGAGCACAACAGAATGCCTTCTCCTGGAGACATGCACCCCACAGAGCAACCTTCCCAGGCCTAGAACAGCAAGCCTGAGGGTGGAGGGGAGGTGTATGAAGCTGACTCCCCCCAGGACAGGGGCACCCACCTGCTCTCCCAGTGGGCGTCTCCGTGTAGCACGTCTGGATACTCCAGACGAGAGCCCATCCCGCCTGTTAGGACAGAGCCTCCACCCCCTCCACTCCCTGGAACTACACACGACACAACTACACACCAGCGAGCTCTTGGCCTGGCAGGCTCTGGCCCTTCTGGGAGCCACAGCTTCCCAAGCATCAACCAAAACTGGGTAGAGGCCGGCCAGGGGGGCCACTACCCTCCGCTACTGCCGCTCCTCCCTCGTCCTGATACGTGCCGCTGCAGCTCACCTGACAAGGGACGGATCTCCCAGCCAAGCTCTGAGCCTGAACCATCACCAATCACAGAATGGCTGGACTTGAACTTCACTGATGCTGAGCTCTAGGGAAGACGTTAAAAATGAACGTTTCTCTTCTCACAAGGGAGAAAATGCCACTAGTGTGTGCGGGTCCAGGGCCATCAGCATGCAGTAGGTCGTCCCCCACCTTGGACAGGCTATACTTGATCGTCACAATCATGTCTCCCCACCCTCGCCTCAGGAGGACCAGAGTTACTTCCTAAGGACAGATTTTCGGAAGGCACAGGGCATTTTTCAGCTTCAGGAGCTTGGTGTGGAGGTACGACCTAAACAAGCAGCAAACAGCATTCAGAAGCAGCCACAGTCAACAGCTCTAAGGCTAGTGAAATCTTTGGAGCCCCGGAGGAATCTCTTTCCTGGGACTCTGTATGACATGATACATGCTTTCCACTGCCAAAGGTGGACTGTGTCTTATTCCAAAAGACCTGAAGGCCCACGAGCGCCAAGGTGGTACTTCCTCAGTTACCCATCTGTGATACAGGGCAATAATAAGATTATTGGGAGGATCAGTTCAGTTCAGTTCAGCTGCTCAATCGTGTCTGACTCTTTGCAACCCTTTGAGCTGCAGCACACCAGGCCTCCCTGTCCATCACCAACTCCCAGAATTTACCCAAACTCATGTCCATTGAGTTGATGATGCCATCCAACCATCTAATCTTCTGTCATCCTCTTCTCCTCCTGCCTTCAATCTTGCCCAGCATCAGGGTCTTTTCAAATGAATCAGCTCTTCGCATCAGGTGACCAAAGTATTGGAGTTTCAGCTTCAACATCAGTCCTTCCAATGAACTCTCAGGACTGATCTCCTTTAGGATGGACTGGTTGGGTCTCTTTGCAGTCCAAGGGACCCTCAAGAGTCTTCTCCAATACAACAGTTCAAAGGCATCAATTCTTCGGCACTCAGCTTTCTTTATAGTCCAACTTTCACATCTATACATGACCACTGGAAAAACCATAGCCTTGACTAGATAGACCTTTGCTGGCAAAGTAATGTCTCTGCTTTTTAATATGCTGTCTAGGTTGGTCATAACTTTTCTTCCAAGGAATAAGCGTTTTTTAATTTCATGGCTGCAATCACCATCTGCAGTGATTTTGGAGCCCCCCAAAATAAAGTTTGACACTGTTTCCACTGTTTGCCCATCTATTTGCCATGAAGTGATGGGACCAGATGCCATGATCTTAGTTTTCTGAATGTTGAGTTTTAAGCCAACTTTTTCACTCTCCTCTTTCACTCTCATTAAGAGGCTCTTTAGTTCTTCTTCACTTTCTGCCATAAGGGTGGTGTCATCTGCGTCTCTGAGGTTATTGATATTTCTCCTGGCAATCTTGATTCCAGCTTGT